>JAULBR010137189.1:0-30152 GCA_032355825.1 Melanodrymia aurantiaca
ATCCCATAGACAGAATAGCACACAACACGGAATTTGATAAACCAGACGTGTTTCACTGGCTGGAACGGAAAATAGGCCGTAAAAATGTTTTGCGCTGTGGAGGATCGATCTCAACGACCCATCCCTCCACAGGCGGACATTCTATCTCTGAGTTATGTGCCGCTCCAAGTGGCTATCAATAATAATGTTTGAGGTAACTGTTAGATGAATGAACTTGTATTATAATACCAATCAAACAATTAGCACTCTCACCGTCCTCTGCATAAAGTTGATCACTTCTGCAAACAGAGAAAATAGCACACATCACTGCCTTTAATGAACCAGTGGGTGAATCACTGGATGGAATGAGAAATATTCCATGTGATCCACCATGGAGGATCGATCTGTCGACCTATTGAACCTCAGGCAGATGCTCTTGGGCTGAGCTATGCCCCACTCCTATCCGATGTTGTCCAAATGTTTACGTCGAACTGCCCAATCATGAATGGGTTGAACTCTTTCTCAAGTAATGACAGTGTTTGAGATAACAGGATTCAACTTTAATAATATATGGTGATAACACCCGAATAGTGTAGATAATCTATTTATGGGTGCGATGATATTAATGCAAAGCTATAAGATTAGAATATTTAACATGTGTTGTAATTAATGCAACCAGAACAAGAATTTCACATCATTATTTCAATAGAGCTATTCAATTAATTAGTTATTACAATTATAGGTCAAATTCTCAGCTTTTTTATACGATTATATTTATTGGTAGAAGTATATTTTAGAAAACCATATACTAGTACCCAGTTAAGATGTGCAAATATTATATAATGTACAGTACATGTATATGTATAATGCAACTTTGATAATGCTAATTTAATATTTCTTACCACATGTATATTTCAAGTAATGTTTATCTGCTGCAGATGAGCACAACCAGATGAGGAAAACTTTACTTGACACTTCATGCTCAGTTGATATCTCATAGCTGGTTCAGTGCTCATTAGGAACTTATGTACTGAGCTCAGTTAGTTTGCACCTGTCATATCATCAAACGTCACTGCATTATGACATCGTGATTATTTTTGTTTAGCTAACAACTTATATTACCTGAACATGATGAGATGTTCTGACACCCAATAGCCGATGTCTTTTTTCGTGCTGGGGTGTCGTTAAACATTCATTCATTCATTGATGAGATGTTTTTGCTCAACAGACGAAAATGATTAAAAGCAATAAATATGCTATAGTTATGGATATTTTTCAGGGTATGAAATAATTTGCTTTAATTTGAGCAAAAGCCTTCTACTTCAGAGTAATAACTGTTGAAAAAAGTTCCAAAATCTGGAAGTTATTGCACAGCTAAGCTACACAGTTATCAGGATTTAAAAAACATACTTGGAGTTTTTTAAATGACACATTCATGCTACACTTTCCTTTATATTTCGAGAGGTAAAATCTCACCAAAATAACCCGCACATGAGACGAATCATCTTAGCAAAACGTCTCAATTAACATTTTACTCTGCTGATTGCTCTTGTCTGTGAGATGCTTAATATTGCTATGGAAACATAATTGATAATTAAAGAGTAAAAAAAAAAAAAAATGTTTTGTTACATCCATAAAATATTGCATTTGAAAAATATTAGTTTTAGAAATGATCTTTAAAATTCAACATTGTGCTATCTTGGTATCTCAATGTGAAAGAAAAGTTACTGTGATAACTTAAATTTTGTTTTGTTACAACAATTGCTAATTATTTTTCAACAGAACGTGTAATCAGTGATCAAGAAAACATATGTGCACTTCTGGAAGAGCACAAAGATTTGAAGGACGAAGTGAAGCTGTATTTAAGATATGGCAGCCCATTCGCCCGGCCAAACAGTCCACATGTTGGTAAGTTGACAAGAAAATACATTTATGCAACAAGTTCTTGTACATTTTATAAAATATACTCAGTAGCTTATATAGTAGAAATATCTATTAGTTCCAATAGGGTCACACAACAAATACACATTGTTATATGACATTATTATACATGTGACATCATTGTTATTGTCAATCCACATTTATACATCATTTATGCCAACCAATCATTATACAAACACTGTCTTTCAACAAAGTGCTTCCTAATGTTGCATTTTGTATTTTTTCAAGCATGATTAATACACATGTTTAGGTAGGCAATGATCAGTCGACATAAATTTCAGATTAAGAGTTGTATCCCTCGAGTTGGAATTTACCAATTTATAACATTTGAAATGATAAATTCTCTATAAAGACTGGGTATCTTATTAGTAATATGCAGGCAAATTTGTAAATGTTAAATATCCACAACAGACTGAGTAGAATACTATTAATATATATCTGTTAAATTAATCATCCCATTTCATCTGACACTACTGTATATACAATGTAATATGTAAACAAAACTGTAACATTTGGTTGCGTACTGGGTAATAACAAATATTTTGCTGCGAGGTTTATTTATGACTTGCTGCATAAAAGATATATGAGTGCAATGTATTTATAGACATATTTAATAGAGTAATACAAATAAAAAGTTGCTTGTTGTAATATCCATTTTAAACATAATATTGTAAGTAAAATCAGATGATCTTAAATGACCAGATAGTAGATGACAAACACAGGTATTGAAATGTTTAAGGATTATTAATAACTTCAATAATAATCCTTAAATATTTGAATTGCCATGTTTGCCATCTTTAATACTATCTAAAGTTTGTTTTTTAACAACTCAATTGGAATACATTGATTATAAATCAACAGTTATTGGATGTCAAACGCACGGTTATATTGATACTTGGTCACAGAGGAATCTACTGCTGCCACATAGGCTACTTCTTCAAATAACAGCAAGGGATCTTTTATGTGCACCCACAGACAGGATAGCACACACCACAGCCTTTGATAGACCAGTCGTGGATCACTGTTTGGAACGGGACATAACCAAATGGGTCCCCTGAGGAGGATAGATCCTTCGATCCATTGAGCCGCAGGTGGATGCTCTTAATACTATCTGGTCATTTGGGAAAGAGCCAGTAAGAAAGTGAGAAGTGACACGGAGACATTTTACTGTCAGTCTAACCGGTACTCAATAGAGCAAGTCTGTAGCGTTCTTTACATTCCTCTTATGAATCAAACACTGTTATAATGCTTGGTATCATATTCCTGTGAAGTAATACTATATACTTTAACTACTTTTCTCAATTAGAAATCTTTAATCTGTGAAAATAATATCCAAGTTTGAAGAGATAGATCAACAGTGGAAGATTTAAGGGAATCGTTGCCAAGCATGTTAAAATTATACTACTGTCCATGTCAAGCTGTTGTTTAGTGTCAATATCCATAATACGTTTTCTAAATATTTTCTTTTGGAGGTTTTATCATGTATTTTGTTGCTCAGTAAACAAGATTCAGGTATGCTATTTTCTCATCTTGAAATATTCTCCTAGCTAGATTATAAGATACTTGTTTATGGTAGTCATGGTTTCAATTTTTCCTCTTTTTTTTGTGTCTTGGTTCAACATATCACTGTTTCAAACATCGGCAAACAATGATTTATCTGGTAACGCTGGTAACACAGATAATTAATATTACAGTGTTAACTTCTTCTTTGTTGTTACCGAGTCTGGGCTGTGTGGGAAGAAATGCACAACCTATTACATATGTCACATAGCTTAGGATTAGGATTAGATTGGGATTAATGCTACTCAACATTGCATTTTGATATTGTTTTGCATGAAACAGCATACACGTTATAGCTCTGTGAACACTGAATACATGGGAATTGTTGTGTGCATTGGTTCTACCTAAAAATAATTGTTAGTCATAACTTGTTTGAGGTTCAAACATGTCTATCATGGACATGCAGTTCAGCTGCCTCAACTACCTATTTTAATTTTTGAAAATAATATAAAATAATTATACTTTGTTCATGACATATTACCGGTATACTAAATATGTCATCATTGTGCCAATGTTTTCTGACACGGACAACTTAATTAATCTGTGCAGTCATGATGACACTTGTTTCTTGACAGTCAGATCATCGTTGTAGATATAACAGCGGTGTCTTAAGATTGCCTATAGTTGAAGAGGTGGCCCTAGGAAATGTCTTAGGAGAAAGACCAAGTTTAATACAAAAGGCCACATAGGCCATTCATAAAATGGGAACCATCGGAAAAGTCATTGTATAATAACTACGTATTTTTTTCAGTGTAAACCAAAATTATATGATTACAATGGCAATAGAATTTTATGGGAATGCGAAAATAGTCCCACGGAGTTCATTATATTTTAATTCACCTGTTTTATTATGTTGTAAATACTTTGTGTTTTTAAGTAGAGGTCTCTCATGACTCAAGTTATATGGGAAACCAAAAATGTGTTTTGTGGGCTACCTGTGCATCAAATGCACAAAATCACTTTATAGTTTGCTGGAAATTGTTTGAAAGAAAAATAATTATTGCTAATTTAAGAACCTGTTTTTACAATACTATGAGGCCTAAAAAATTTTTTTTTTAAGTTGAGGTCCAAGTCGCATTCATTCATGACAAAAAAACACCGGTAATTTAATGGATTTAAATATTGATCCTTTCTCATTGGTATAACTGTAAGTTAAATAGTCTTTCACACATGACTAATTTATATACTTTGTGGCAATGTTCGCAGTGGTAAAAAAAGGTCACAATTATTAAAATTTGACTACTTGATTTTTCAAGCAATTAAAATAACGAAATTTTACACTTGGGGTGGGAAATATAAAATATGTTAAAAAATACAAAAAGCCCAATAATAAGTGAATGGTCTAAGCCCTACCAGTCCCCTACCCCCAATCTTGAACAGCTCTTCTTTTTATATAAAACCTCTTGGTATTCTAGTTGTACACTTTCCCACAGACAGGATTCTGATAGCACAAACCATGGTCGTTAATAAGATGCAAATCTCTGGGAATTTGTGTGAATCACTAACAAACCTGAACTCCATAATAAACTTGCCATTCTATTGTCCATTGATAACAAACAAATTGTTATTATTTTTTTGCTCTGCTCAGAGATCAAAAGCCCTCTTGATATTTTCATTGATTAATGTCTTGGCAGCAAGTGAACTCATGCTGCACTTCATCAAATTTGTTTCTTTCACCAAAGTATTGTGTACAATAAACAAACAATCCACTTCACGGGCTGACTATAACCCACCAGCAAGAAGAAACACAATATTTTTACAACCATTCATCAATATTATATCTGAATGTGTCTGAATGTGACCACAAGGGACAGTGTGAAGTAAATGACCATCTATATGCGGACATGATGGATAACACTAAAAAGTCACCGTACCATGTATACAAACTATCCATCGGTCAGTTTGTATTTAAGTTAGTTTGTTTGGGGTTTTTATTTTCACACAAACAAAGCTGCACTTTGAAGCATAAACATGTTTTATTTCAAATAAAAATAATGTTTGTTTAATCAGCAGCTATTAAGTCAGTTTTAAACATAATGTTCAATTAAACAGAAAACACAAAAATGGCAAGTAAATGTTGTTCTTTTTAATAAAAGTCACACAAATATGTTTCATTGACATGTCAATATATCTTTTTTAAACTTGAATCAAAAAATATTTAAAATTAAAACAAACATTTTAGATCAATATGGGTAAACAGCCTGAGATTTGAAGAAAACGACATTTTTGTTTGCGCAATAAAATCCACTTTACAATTTTGTTTTTGTTCTCTATTTTCCCAAATTATACACTGGATGAACTGTAACAATAGGTTTGCCTTCATTTAACGGTGTGTCCTGGTTTTGAGAGAAAATAATGTGTATGCTCAAATTTCACTGCTAATATCAAGGGTTGGTTAATTGGAGACTCCTTTATGTGCAGCACATCTTCGGCTGTCCAGCCTTGTTTCTGTTTGAAGAGATTCAAAGAGGGAGGGTTCACCTCTGACCACTGACTTTATCTAACACAGATAAGTTGAAAGGGCAGGATCGCCTATCTAAATGTCTTGCCAGGTTGTCAAACACAGGGCTTTGGCTGGACACAGGGGCTAGCTAGCTAGTTACCAGTGGCTGGTAGTGGGGCTTGCTTGTCCTGTGGCAGTGGAAAGATTTATTATCCGATCAGATCAGTGAAATAACTGATAGTGGATTTTTCACCTGGCCTATGGTGGTATGTTGCATGTTGACAGTCACCTATAAAGCTGTGATGTCTCCTGGTCTTCATTAAAGAAATGTCTATTCATTTACTTTAATTGGAGAATTATTTCAGTGGATTCTCTCTGTGTGTGGGTTTGTGTGTTTTAACGGTTCTACCTGTAATGGAGCTGGGATAGTCTGCTGTATGTTTTTCTGACTCAAGTGTTTGGATTTCTGTAATTGTGGTTGGAGAGTTGATACTGTTGAAGTTCATGATCTAATCGTTTATGCGAGATATCTCTTTGTGTGTCGACAAACACTACTGTAAATATTGCATCTGCTTTTTTTTTCGAATGATGTATAGCAGTTTTAAATTATATTTTTTTCTTACAGTAAACCTGTACATATAGCTTTAGACTGAACTCTTTATAGATTAAATTTATGTTTTTATGGCTCAGGTTTCATAATACTAGATATACAAGTATACTTAAAACATTTTTTTATTAAAGAACATGAACAAATATTGTAATTCTCAAAAAAGTTTAGTTAATATTTGAATATTATTTAGGCCTATGTTTGCATTTTCCTTTTTTTTTTTTACATTTACCATAAATTCAATTTCAATACAGCAGTGTCCTTTGTGAAAAAAAAAATTCCAATTAATAGTCTATACAAATCATTGTGTGTGAGCTGTACTGCTGGGATTTTATTACTGACATCAAGAAATGTACCAGCTAGAAATTGTTTCTTTGCATACACATGGAGATTAATGCTGGATAATCTTTGCTGCATATTCTAAGTTAATCACCTTGTCAATGATCTGTGATCATTGCTAGTGGTTTGTCCTGACAGATTAATCTCCAAATTCTTTACTCGAGATAAAACTTGAGGTGGGAATTGCGCTGGAATGCATAAGCAAGGTGAGTAATCTAATCTGGTCTGTTTTATTGCATGCTATCTGATTTTAATCTTTACTGAACGGCAGGAAGTATTTCACCCTGATTGAAAAACTCTTATTTTAATGGAGAACCTTCGTTTTTATTGTTATAAAGTCCTGTATTTAATGAGAACCTATCTCCGTGTTTTGATGCCAAATTTATAGACTGGTGCAGGTGTTGTTAGTCATTTAAACAACCAGTATGTAGCAGGGTTGATGTTATATGGATTTCTCAACATATTCGTATTTGTTTAGGTGCCGAAACATTTTTTTGTCGCTGTTCTTATCTGTAGACAGCAATTTTAAACAAGTGACTGATGCAATAAAAAAATATGCTTGAAGATGTATGTTGTTTTATATCTTGTATGAACAATTGAATTTTTTTTTATTATTAATGGGCTTACTGATGGCAATAATTATTATTTTATTTAGCAAATTTAAATTGTGTAATCAAACCTGTCAATTATGGCAATTTACATGAAGCTCTGGCAATTGGTGTTAATGTTATGATAATGATTAAACTCTGTTTTGACATTATATAAAGCAAACTACTATATTTATAAAATATAATAAATAGTATGAAAACTACAGTTTGACTGGATGAACACGTCAAGATGTGAAACATTCAAACTTTGAACAAAAATCACAATGCAAGATGCTCATCGTGTGTGCTGGACTTTAGAGATGATTTATCTTACAACTCATGTTTAAAAATGCATCTAACTCACTTTTGCTTGATAGATACGATTTTACATATCTTGTAAGATAAACCATCCCTTTTTGATGGCCACCTGTTGTATTCTCTATTTGTGATGCCATGTTCTACTTTTCTAAAGTCATTTTGACATCTCGGGTAATGGTCATAATAACGCAATCAAATGTCAATGTTGTGATTCATCTCAATGGGAAAACATCTAAGATATATTTTGTCAACTACATGTATATATTTGTCGATCTGTGCCAAATGAAGAATAGTTCTAACTCATTAGCTCTGACCCTCTTCTGCGAGAATTGATGCTCTTATTTACAAGGTCAATCTGAATCTTCCTGCTGTGTTTCACCTTCTCACAGTGACTTCGTATTTACCTTTGATTTGTCAATATTTGTCATAGCAATCGCTTGATCACATTGATTAGAAACTGCCGCTCAAAATATTTACCTTTTTAAAAACTATCACATTCTATTATATGTACTTTCATAACAATTTATATCAATATGTTTTTCTATATTTCTTATGTTTTTGTGTGTTTATTTGCCATCAATTTTTCTTTCCGTTCAAGATGTTGTTACATTTATATTGCAATCATGTGCCAGGATCTGGAGGCTTAGATACACTGGGAATGTCAAACAAGTCCCAGCCTTTGCCTCAGTTATTTGTTTTACTTGGCTTCCATAATCACGAGCAACTCTTGCCAAAAAATAAGGCATTGTCACATGTGACGAGTTTGCCTTCATGGGATGTACCAACAAATTTTTGGTCTGGAAAAAATACCTAACTTGTTCAGAATGGATTTGCTTCTGCTTGTAAGCCTGCTGGTTGTGTTTGATACGTTTTTCACCTACAAGTTTACTGATTGTCCTCGCAGTTTCATCTGGTATTAACAAACGATAGTTGTGAAATATAATTTGTGTATTAGGATACAATGAGAGCAGGTACGTAGAAGGATAAACTTATTTGCCTTGTACAAGTAACATGATTTTGTGGGCAAATTTATTGGTTAAAATGTTTGAACAATTCAAAATTATTATTGTAGCAATACTATAAGTATAATCTGTTAAAAATTTGTTTGCAAATCTAACATTTTAGGAATATTTGTAAAATGTTAATTTCACAAATTTGAACTACCAGTACACTATACAGTGTACTATAATAATACTATAATAATGATATGTTTTAGAACTTGGACTCCTAACCAATAACCAATTTTGCAATATTTAAAGTTAATTACATGCAATTAAATTTGCTTTAACCTAAATAAAATGTACAGCTTTTTCTGTTATTTAAATCATACACAAACAACCCTATTAATTTGGTGCCATAAATTGACTGATTCAACTTAATGTACCAACTGACATGAATTGAATGTTGTTTGAATAGAGGATACACCCCGAGTGTCTTATGATATCTGTTTGAGTTGATATATGTAAAACATTCAAGGCTTTCCAAGGATTTAAAAAAATTTATTTATAAGTTCTGATAAATTTGATATCACAAAACTGATGGGGTATTCTTTTTTAGCATTAATTACTTTTTTCAACTAGTGATAATTGTTAATAGAAATTAATCGAAACAAATTTGTAATAATTTGTTCCAAATGTGATACAAACATTTAGTACTGTTATGTTTATTGGTTTACAGTATTGGACAATGGTCTGATGACCAACAAAGATTAAAAGAAGCCATATTCTCATTAAAGAGTGATGTTGTTAAACAAACTAAGTTTATTTATTAATCTAAAGTGGCAATCTTTGTTGAAATATAACTCTTTAGTATATGAGGGAAAATTAATGTGATGCCCCTAGCAACCTGATTCACAAATTGGCTTTAAGATCATCAGTGATTTGAAACCATTCAAAATCTAATATGTCAGTGTCTCAAGACATTGGTTAAACTGTGTGTGAGGATAGAGGTTAACTAAAATGAAGTCTGTCCATGAAGAACACAAAGGAGGCTATTTAAGTGAGAGATCAAGAAGTTTCATGTGACAGTGTGCTATTAACTAAATCCCATACCTGGATTTACATTACGATGTCGTGTTATCTGTAATCCCACCTTTGTTCATAGGAGTCGAGATGGCTTTCAAATGGCTGCAGACAGTTGATGTTGAGGTGAAATAAAAGAATTGAGATTATTGAGGGTGACTTACTGTACATCCCAATTTTGTATCATGGTTATTACTGCTATGCGTAATTTCTTTCATCAAGTGGTGCATTGTTTTATTAGCATATGTTTCTGACTGTCTGTCAGTATTTCTGTCTGTCTGCATATAATGTTCTGTTTGCCAATAAAAGTCCATGTCCTGTGTCCAGCTATGAAACTTTAGAATCAGCAGGATCTCTGTAGGATCTCTGTAGGATCTCTGTAGAATCAGTAGGATCTCTTTACAATCAGTATGATGATCTCAGAGTGCCTGCATCAGAACTACCCATTTTAGGATGCTACGAAACAAACAACATTGAAAACAATACTAATGAACGAGAAGCTCTATCATCTTGACCTAGCAGTGCCTCAGAAAATGATGACGTTCGTAACGAGCCACTGAGGTGGATGTCTAATGGAAGCAATTGATGATGATAATAATGATGATGATGATGATGATGATGATGATGATGATGAAGAAGTTTCCTGAAGACTTAAATGATCAAATTAACATTTACCTTTCACTGCATAATGTATTTTGTATCCGAATAAAGCTGTGCCATCATACAAGTCTTTTTTTTTTTAATAAATAAAAAATGTCTGCTTTTTGCAGGTCGACGTTCTCACTTAAGAAGAGGCAGGGAGACACCATTGTCCCAGCAACGAGCTGTGGTGAGTAGGATTACAGTTTATGTTATTATCTTATCACTGTGAGACTTTGCATGGATGGATCCAATCTAAACAGAGGGTAACATCTCTGCTTTTAAAAATCAGTGACGCCTAAACCAAAACAAAACAAATTTGAATCTTGAAAAAAAGTTTATACCTAAAATATTATTTTGACCCATGAAAACCCTATGAATATGCCCCAGTTTTGAATAGTTTTTTGAATTGGTATACAAAAAACATTCTGTGCACTTTCCCGATTATATTCTCCTTGGTTGCATAACAATGTTTAGTCAAATGAGACATCATCGATTATTGAGTACAGATCATCTTATGCAAGGTCAACTGAAGGATTAGTTATACTAATGTGTTATAAATGTACCACCATCTACCAATTGTGGTGATGTAAAGATGTGCAATGTGTGTTAAACAGCCTATTATTTACCAGCAGGAAATTTCAACAACAATATTTTGTCATTCCATGGATGTTCTACAAAATTTATAGTTTTACATTGAAACTTTTATTGTAACATTTTCCTAAAATAGGATTGATCGACTTCACAAAAATGACACATTTTGATTGCTGTTGAAATATTTTTAATTTAGCCTTTTATGATATGAAAATAAGAGACACATATTTATACAATATCTGTATTTCTAATACATGTGTACTATGTATTAAACTCGTGTAACATGCATATTCTCTTATGATAATTAAGTTTTTCATATACTAGTTTTGGTGACAAAGTATTAGATAAATAGAACTAGTATAACTGTCTAAAGCCTTGATTGGTTGGTTATGCATGTACCATACCTGTACTAGCCAAACTATTCCATAAAAATATTCCATTCGATGAGCAGTTACTTGGCCTAGAGCTCTTGTTGACCTGACATGTACAGCAAGTGTGAAAAACAATTTCACTCACGTACAGATTTATAGATATTCTATGTGTTGAGATCACAGTTGCTTCTTCTAGCCATTCATCCATTCCTCTGCTCATATGTCCATCCACCCACAATCTTTAATTCATCTAGCCATCCAACCATACATACTGCTATCCTTCAATCTTATCCAGGTAGGCATCTATGTTTATGTATTTGTATCGGTATAACTTATGAAAAAAATAGTTTTGGTATTCAATCAACACAATCTCTGTGCTACACATCACTACACGTTATGAATAAATTGTGTCATTTTAAATTTCAAAAAGCATTATTCCATTTTAAAATTTACTATCCCTTTAAAAAACCATAATCAAAACCGGATTTAGTGATAGGCAATTTTCACTATTTCATGTTTTATTTCCACTTTCATGTGTTACTATTTTGTTTCAAAAATCACTATTTTTGTGATAGCGGAAGAGTGTGTATTTCGACGCATACATTAATGCATTGTGGTCTTACTTATATATAGACTTTTCACACACACACATGCACTGACAAACTCGTCTCAACACTCTCGGAGGAATACACTCTCTTTCATTACCAGTAAATACAGCCATATATTACTGCCCTTCCTACACAAGTTATGGCATCAAATGTGTTTATGTTGAGCAAAGTGTGAATTGCGTTTTGCAATAGCCCAAGTTGTCATGTAAGCGTAAATTGTGGGTTGACATTTGTACAATGTTTGCGAATAGCTCAGTGACAGCTAAGTGGTGTTGGTAAATCTTAGAATGCATGGCATTACATAGCTGTGTTCTCATAACTGTCATGTGTTAAACTGGCATACATTGTGTTACTGCTACAGGCATAATTGTATAACCAATATTCTCATTCAATATTGATAATAATTACAATAACAGGGAATTTGATAGGACAAAAATTTAGTTTAAAAGATAAGTATCCCCTAATTATCACTATGAATATTGTTGGTAATGTTTAGGACAAGATATAATATTACATACCAGTGGATGTGGTGAAACCTTCAGAAGCACCGATTGACCCATGAAGTGATTGGATGTCTATGTGTAATCATTTATTTTCATGGGTGCAAATTTTCGTGGTTAGGCCAAAAACCCATTTTGTTGGGTGTTTAAATTTGTGGATCAAAAAAGTAGTATCATACATTTTTTTTTAAGATGGCGGGTATAGAATGTATGAAAAATATACTGACAGAAAATCAGCTTGTTTAACAGCTAAAAAACTGTGATTGATGCTCATTTCCAATGTAGCAGTATGTTATTTACACCTCCAAAATGAGTGTAGTGATGCACTCACCCTAGGTTAGAGCAGGTACTGAGTTAAAGGTGGAACTAAAACCCAGTACCCTGAGTATGATCATTTATCTAGTATATCACAGAGACCAGTACACAATTAGTCTATGCCTCTGGTATATAAGGATAAATAAATGCAAACTGCATATTTTGTCGTTTACGTAAATACTGGCAAGGACCAGTATCTGGATTTTAAACACATTTCCATTCTACCACATAGTCTGAAGCTGAATGATTACATAACAGCTTTCCCAGACCACCTGCCATGTTCAAACTAGGCTATAATTAAGATCACTTTCAGACTCAATTGCACCTGTGGATCTCATGGGATATAAAATGGCCCGCATGCATGAATGAATGGTTGATTGAAAATGTGCTCTTCTTTAAATTTAATGTAGTGTAGTGTTTATTAGTCTTTTTGTCAGTGGATAAAATTCAAACATTAATTTTTCTTTGCCTGTTTTCTAATCAGATGTATTTATGAACATGTAATCAACTACTGCTGTTGTGAATTTGGTATTCTATTTATTGCCCATTGTCTGTTTTCATTCTGATTTCGTACATTTCAAACGATAGAACCTACATTGAAATTTTCTGTATGCAGCTATCAACAAAAAACCTGTTGCACGATGCACTAAAAATGATGCACTATCATTTGACATCACACAATGACTTATATTGCTCATGTGATGTATGCATTGAGAAAGATCACAAAATTATTACCTTCCATATGGGTAATAATGGGCAATGTCACACAATACAAAGCAGAATGTTATGTATTTTGTATGTTTAAAACCATTTAATACATTTATGATTTAACCGTTGTGAATTGAGATAATCATTAAATGCGTTTCTATTATTAAAACTCACTTCAGTTTTTAATATATTGCTTTGTTAACAAATATTTTAAAAAAAATTATGCTAAATTTAAGTTTTTCTAGATGAGTCCTTTCTGTTTTAATAACTTACAACACAATTTTTAATACGCAACCTTTGCTGCTCCAAATGGATGTTGCTAAGTAACTTAGAATATTGGCATTCAAGGAGAATGCAAATAACGAGAACATGCAAACTTAATTTGTGAGCATACACTGGCTTGGGTCTTTCACTTTTAAATTCTACAGGATAACAAATGTGTCCAATGGGTTTGTTTTTACATATTTGCAGTTCAATTACTGTGTAAATGTGGGTACGGCAAGGTTAATGCAAATCTCAAAAGTGACTGATTCTTGACTTGTCTTGGTATGTTCAAACAAATTGCGACTGGACTAAGGATTATCTCAAGAGCATGGAATTGGGGACAAAGGTATTTTGCCTTGGCACCAACATACAATGATGTTTGTTTTATAGCTTATGTTTGTTTCTTGTCATTTGTTAGAGTTTTAGTGCTCGTGTCCTGATAATTATATGGTAATTGCATAATAGTGGGAAATAAATGAATACGGTACGTTCCTGCAAATCATTGCGTAATAATATTTCTTATACGACAATGGGAATAACAAATTTGATTTTAATAACAAGCGATTATGCGATACAACATTGCTTTTTATTTGTAATGAATGTAGTAACTAGTATATTAATTATTAGTTTTAAATTTGATCATATCTTTACCTGCTATTCATATGGTTATGATGCTGCTTGGCTTGAATTCAGAAGGTTGTTTGTTCAAATCCACACCTAATGTAAAATGTATTTGTATTGATATCAAGCAAATTCAATTCAATGCAATAGCATATTGTCTTTCTGAATGCCTTGTCTAAAATAGAAATTTGCATTGATTTTGGCGATGAAACCGATGAGAAATATTAATGGTATTGGGTGGCACGAAATATCTGAAATATTATCAACACCAGATATCTGGAAGTTTCTCTCTTCCAGGATCTTACAATTTCCTGTCAAGCATTCAGTTATAACACCTGTGTGCATCGTGTAAAATCTATAACAAAACATTCAAATATAACAAAGACAGAATTTTGAAGTGAAAGACTTTTTATCGGCAATGTTTCTAAATCTCAGAATTCTCAAGTGTAAAATCCCAAGTTATTATTTATTTTTAATTGTCTTATTAAATATTTAATAAAGGTTTATTGTCCATAATCATAAACACACTCAAACAACTTTACATTTCATCAAAACTAGGTTGAGTTAATCAGATATAACAGTGAGTGCGAGGAATGTACTTAAAGCAAAAATTATTTATTAAATACTGGAGTTATATAAATAATGTTTTATATCTTTGATGCTTACTTAGTTACATTTTTAATTAAAATTCTCCATTTTAATTGAAATGAAGCTAAATTTCTAAAAGTTTCAGTCGTGCTATGTGCATGAAATCCCTATTATCGGTAATGAGGTTCAATATAATTATATAATATATAATGTACATGTAATAATACCGACATATTTTGCTGAAACTTTGCTGCTAATATTAACAACTACATAGGTTTTTTAATGTTAATATGTAGAACAGTCATATTTCTGTGCAATACTAATATGATTTAGGGACCATGAATAAATGTCAATGTGTTTCACAATCTGAACAATATTAGAATTGGGTTTGGCTCCCTACCTCCCCGTCTGAATCGTGACATAAAAACATTGACACGGTTTGAAGGCTGTGTTCAGGCAGCGTCTCTTTTTCTTCAATGAATCGGACTTTTTATTGAGTATTTATTGTCTTGACCAGACTGAGTAATTACTGGCATCATACATCTGAAAAGTTGCTATTGAGACGGTTCATTGTTTGCTTACTTCTAAGACTGGTGATTTTCTCTTGTTGCCAGTACATGTTGACAGTAATAGTGCTATATTAGGCGTGAGCAGTGCATTTTAGATCCATCTAAGTACACGCAAAGTTCAAATGTTTTCTTAACGTGGTGGTACGAATGAGTCACAGTTGAAAGAAAAAACAAAATTGAATGTGGGAAATGAAAAGAGGCAAATTACTGCATCGGATCACAATAATAATTGTAAATATTTGAGTTGGAAAACATATTTTTGCCTTTGAATTATGAGGTTGCTTTTGTCACACCTTGTGCCAACAGTCAAAGGCAATTGAATCTTGAACAAAAGCTAAAGGGTGGCCATTTTATTCAAACAGGTAGCTCTTGCTTATAAAAAGTTCTCTATATAATCAATTCCCATAACAGAAATTTTCTTGTGGTGAATGTTCGTTACTTTGGTAAAAACAATTTTGACAAACAAATGTCATTTAACTGTAAAGAAAACATACATTGTCCACAATATATACCGGTAGATAAAACTATTTGTGCATGTGATTGTACTAGCAGATATTAATTAGTGCATTGTGAATATTGAAGCACACCATGCAATGGAAAACATAATGTTGCTAATGAATGTGAGCATATAGTATGGGTTTAGATAGGCTATACTAATATAATATGTAATAACAAATTAAGGTTCAAACATCCCATCTTTGGAAATGTTATAAACTCACCTCTTTTGACTGTCACTAGGTACAGGTGAAATGGAATAGAACGTTACAATTGTTAGCTTGAAGATCAAATAATGCCATCTATTTTACATACAAATATATATGTCCCATGGATATTTTTGAATTGGAAACAATCATCAAAAACTAGTGTGAACAAAGTGCCAATTTTTACCCTTTCATAATGGAGAGCTAAGCATGTTTTATTTTTTACATCTGTCACATGTGAAAACAATTGTTGGTGATAGACCATGAATATTTTATACATCCCTGGCATAACAGTTCTGAAAACAATTATTAACATGCAGCTGTTCAAATTGCAGTCATATTTCAGATAAGCTTAATAAATAAGAAGCCATATGGCATAATGATAAATTAGAGTTCTTGGTATTATAATTAATACATTTAAGCCAACAATAGTTTAATAAATTAGAAGCAATGGTAATATAATAAATTAAAATCCATTGTGTTCAAACTACATTTTTTGGCCTGGGCTAAATTGGAACATGTTAAATGCATTTACACTATAGATTTCCTTGTCCAATTTGATCCAAGCCAAAATGTTTCAGGCCAGACCTACCGAGTTGACAAAAAATGCAGTCTGAATGTGTCTATAAATAGAGTCCTTGGTATTATATATATAATTAGAGATTATACTGATAGATTAGGCTGGGCAGTGGTATGATCATAAATTATAGCAACTACATATGAATAGGTACTACAGTACATGGTATTATGAAAAATATGAATCCATGTTGATGTGATCATTTAGAACCCGCGAGATCAAAATAAATTACTACAAAATGTATGATGATTATTTGAGTCCCATGAAATAAGTATTTGAATACTTCTATATTTGAAGAAGATTACTCTTATGAGAAAAGAGGCATCCTCAAGTGTTTTTAAAATACATGTACATGTATAAGATTTTTTAGTTGTAATACATGTATTTGAAATTCCCAACTTATATTTGAGACTGGCTTTCTTTTAGCTGTAAAAGCATACATAAAAGTAGCCATAAAGTATCATTCTGCTATTGTTATTGTAAATTGTTGGTGAACTCTTTAGTAATACACGTACAATGCATGTAAACAACTGTTACACTACTCCATTTCAAAGACTGATGAGCAATTTGAATAATTTTTGGCTTCAGTCCATTAAATAGGGCAACCAGAGGTAAGGCATGTGTCAAAGCACACAACCGAAATAGCATAGAAAATTGTGTATGTATAATTGTGGAATGTTGTTAGCAATTAATCAAGCCTAGAGTTTTCCCATTTATTAACCGAGATTTTATATACTTCCATTCCAGTTCAGGCTTTTCATTTGTTAAACTCAAGTTAACTCCTTTCTTATCAGGTTGTGCTTTCTTAACAACCTTGGGTGTTTCACTTTAATCCAAGTGGCTTTGTGTTACATTGATATATTTCTAGGCTGTGTATGTTACCGCATTACCGGTTTATATGTGTGTTTAAATGAAAAATGGATTCTTTCACACATAGCAGTTCTTTGTTTGCCATTGCATTCATGTTGGATATGTTTCTTGTGTAAACTAACAAGTTTCCAGTCATGGTTTTTTTAGTAGTTTGCGGTCCTCGAAAACCACTAAACTAATTTTAGCACAATAAGAATGTCAATATTCCAGTTCGAAAATTTAAAAAATCAAACCACAATCTCATTAAATTTAAACAAAATTTGATCCTTAATGGCATAGTAACTTATATGTATACTCACAGATAGTTTCTTATCAACTAGCCTAAAATTATTATTTAGTAATATTTAATGATATTTATAATATACATGTACCTATTTGGCAAATTAATTGTTGTATACAAGATCATATAGAGACCGTAATGAATATGTTACGCAAAGTAATTAAAGCAGCATTTCTTCAATGAAGGTGAACTGTGAAAGGGCAAGTATGTACTGAGTGAGTTTGATTCAACATGCACGTAACGGAGTAATATTGTCACGGAATGAAGGAAGAGCATGTTTACTCTGGTATTTGCAGAAACATGTTTGAAAACACTAAAGACGTGTTACAAAACATTCAAATCATGCTTCAACTGGGCCGAAGGAAAAACGTTTTATCTTTTTCAACATATTTTTTCACCCAATGTATTTTGTCAACTGAATTTTCATGTGACATTTACGAACACTAGAAGTATTTTATACTTGGAAATAAAATCAATTCTATTGTTCCGAGCCATTTGTGATGTATTTTAATTTATCTTTTTTTTAACTAGTTTGGGGTAATACAATAATTGCATTTTGTACACACCACCATGGCCAAATACAATCAAATTCCATATTGTACAGATAAGATTTGATAAAATTTTATTGCATATAATGATTATAATCACTGTGTTATAAACTGTTATTGTGTAATAGCATTATAATGTACAGGAAGATATCAAGTATTTTGTATACATCACCATGACCAAGTACCATACAATCAAAATCCATATTGTACATTACAGTGTGTAATAATCTGTTATTGTGTAATAAATGTTATAGTATATACAGCAAAGTGTGAATCAAACTACCCATGTGATCATGTTAGTTCCTCCACACTGCTTATCATCGGAAGAAACAATATGTCACCTCTGGCCTTGTCTCACAATTCTGTCAGTATAATTGACTTCGTATGCCTATGCGTGTTTTTCTCTCACAACCAATTACCCAATGTCAACAAGGAACTGTGATCTCTCCACATGTGCATTAAACCAATACAAGCTGTTCAGCGTCAAATCCATGACATCTGGACCAAAAGCAACAGGTTTCCTTGTCCCCCTGTTTTACATTACACTATTGGCTTCAGAAGGTGGCTGCCACATGTATTGACAGTATCAATAGTGTCTTCTGTGTCTGGAATTCATTTGTAAAAACATGAGCTTTTTCTGTGAACATTTCTTAATAATTTAGCAGTTCAGAATTGTGACAATTCTAAGAATTAAAGAAATATACGGTATTCAATTCAGTTGGGTTGTTTTTTTTGGAATTCAAGATAACAGTTGAGATTGGTTAACAAGACATAACGAAAAATGAAGCCTATTAGGCATCTACAAAAATGTTATCTATTTAAGGAAGAGATGTTAGAGAAAGAAAGGTCTCTACTACATTTTAATAGAAATATTTTAAAAGAAGAAGAGAGAAAACAAGAATTAAATTACCAATAAGAAAAACAAAAGTTGTTCAGTCATACATTTGTTTTCAGAAGTATATTAATTAAGCATACATATAAAATAATCTAATTCATAAAAAAAGCAATGTTCGAGTGAAAAATAATGTAAAGTCATTACTATATTTAAGCGAAAAGAAAGTAAAAACAGCAGTTAAGCTCGAAACAAAACAAGAATAGCAATCAGAATTGAGGAATTCAGTTGCAGATTAACTTTCAAAATCAGTAGGATTTTAATATAAACGAATGAAACAAACTAAACATAATTTATGAGTATTTCTATGTTGTAATGGGACAAAACAGTAGAAATTGTTCATAATCTTCAACATGACACAATGTGGAATTTGTACAATAAATTGTGGACACCTAAACAGAATCTGCAGTATAAAATATTGATGCGGTCTTTAGCCATTGCACAAATAATTAGTACATGTATTAAAATTAGCAGTTGATCAAGTACTGAGCCCTGAGGTACACCTGTTTGTCAAACAATAATGATCTGGGAGAATTACTTATAAGTGCCGACAAAGCGATTTGGAAAGTATATTATTAATAAGTATGTTAGTACCGAGTACGGTACTGGATTAATGAATTTAGATGTGTTGAGAGAATTAAAAATATCTTTGATTTCTTTAGTTTTTGTGGAAGTCTAATAGTAAAAAGTGGACTTTTCATTACAGTTTTTTCATGCGGGATCCATACTATCGAGTCATCCAGTTTGATTCTTTATGTAACAGTTATTTCTATATATTAATTCTACGATAATCATAATGTACCTTTTTAGAAAACCTTTTTCTATATCATTGATGATAGAGAATACCATGAATGCAATAATTTAGAGCATTGGTATATTTATTTTAGCATTTTCGATTTTTGTTCTTAGGATTAATTGTTTTTGTCTGTTTATTGACTTTTATTTATATTCTAGCAACAAAATACTCTTTTGATCTTTATTGTTTTTTTCGCACTTTACCAACAACATATTTTTGATGACTTACCTGGTATTGTTGAATTGTGAGCAGATTTATTCTAAGACTTATAGTGCATGTTAGTAGTTAAATGAAGTGAGGATTTGTGTGTTTAGACTAAAGCAGACTTATATAGCGGCATTGTTCGTCTGTTGGTAAAAGTCTTTTGGGTCTCACACATCCATTCGACTGTGTAGATGTGGCTAGCTGAATATGTTCATATTTAGCCCTATATCCGCACAGGTTATTTGTTTAACCTCAGTTTGAATAGATTAATAGCAAAATTTAATGTCAGGCTAATGGGCTATTTGCTTTATGAAATGACCATTGATCATTTATTGATGAAAGTGCCGACTTGGTAATGCGTTGAGGAACTTGATGGGAGGCTAAGTCACTTGAGCTATACACAAATTAATTCGGCCTGCTGTGTCCTGTGGTAATGGACGGTGGATGCTGTCAATGATTGTACAGGGTATAGCTTTCCATCGTGATAACAGCCAATAATTGCTTTTATTAATAATTCTCTACATTAATACATTAATGTCTGATTATTGATGGTCTCTCGGTGACCAATAAGAAGTAATTTTTTTGCCAAATATAATATAAAAATGAGTATTTTATAGTCTTGTTTGTCGCGATAATGTTAATATGATTATAAATAATGACGGACATAACCGGAGATTAGTTTTGTTAATTGTATTATTTTCATGTATATGTTTGTGTATTACTTGTTTGCCATCTGTTGAAACTTTCAACATTGTGAAGTATTTGTTGCAATAAATCTTATTGTATCTAACTTTGTGGAAATAATGGTGTAAGCTTTTTCCATTTCCTGCTTGTGCTCCATGACTATTTAAAGCTATGGTGTGTACTGTCCTGTGTATAGGGGAGTTACATAAATGACCCAGGTTTGTAGATCATGTGTTGCAATAAGCACATTGAATACCTAATAGCAGCTGGGACATCTTCAAACATTCCATTTCTGTCTCCTTGTTTCTCTTAGCTTGTGTGTGAAGATTTCTTTTTATAGTTTTTTCGTATTTTGGTGTGAAATTAGAATAACAATAATAAATCAATCAATAAATGAAGCTCGTATAAGTTTTTTTTTTAATTATTAAAAAATAATCCAATATTGAGAGGGTGCGCAACTATACAATGAATCATCTCCATGCCCCACCAACTTGGTATTTTTACCGATTCTGAATAAAGGATTGTTTCTATATTACATGGTAGGCTTTTCTTCATGTTAAATAATTATGCTTGCTTGTTAATAATGCAGGTGTGACATTATGCAAGAAGAGTTTCCTGCGGTTTTCAAACAAAGGATGATTTTCAGTGTATTGTTGCTGGTGGTGTTTCTCATAGGTCACTTGCTTTTGTCAAATACTCTCTTTCAGGTCTGATAGGGAATAATCAAATACTCTTGTCACAGTTTAAAACCATATCCATGTGAGACCCACACATGTCTGCTAACTACAAGTTTGCAATGTGAGATATTATTGATAGAAATTAAAAGTGGTGACTGCCTTCTTACTGGTCAGAAGGAGGCAGCTGGAGTGTGTGTCCACGATAAACATGCTTGAACATCAATTGGATATAAGCATGTAATAAGTATAGTGTATTAAACTCGCGGTAGGAAAAAGAGAAATGCGATGCATTGTGGTCCAGTAGAAAGCCTCTAATGTACCAGTGTGTAAAATGTGAAATTGTATAAACATGTACATTACAAGATTATCCCATTGGCTTAAATTTGCTTTGAGACAGAAAGACTATTTAAATTGGATCCGTTATTTCTTTTGAAGAACCCATTGCTGGATGTATTGTTTGTGAAGAAGCGTTCTAATGAAGTGATAAGCGTGTGAATGTTGAGAGATGGAGGTTAGACAATGCAATCACTGACCTCTGAGGCACTCTTATTGTTATTCACTTGAGGCAGTCGGCCATGGTGTCAGAGGTCGGCCATGGTGTCATAACACCCACGGAGACAAGTAATATATGTGTGGGAAGTTACACCTTATGCTAATTAACATCATGTCACTGGCCTCCATAGACCAGTGGTTTTACCAAAAATGTTGACAAGTATGCAGCTATTAGTATTACTAATAAACATAAATTACTGTGTGTTTTCAACAAATCCAGCTTACTCAATGGATGAAATAATTATGTGCACGCATATGTCTTGAGGCACACATCCAGTTCATGTTGGGATGGGTGTGACATGTAGTAGTATCATATCCAAAACAAACCATCGCAGTAATTAAAGACAGAGTGATAAATTGAGTCATTTTGTGAATGCCAATTCTTTTCACAAATGTTTTTTTTAAAAAGCTTTTTAGGACGAAAAAAGTACCAGTAAAAAAATGTAAGACAAATATAGTACATCCACAGATAAATAGTTACAGATAATGAGATTAGATCAAAATGAATGGAATTGAATCAGTTTTTACTAGTATAACATACTAGTATGCTAGTATAACATACTAGTATGCTAGTATAACATACTAGTATGTAGTTTGCCATTGTTTATTGTCCAGTCGACTGATCATGAATAGAACCATGTGTGATGCTACTCCCTAATGGCTGTCAAAACAAAAAATCACGTGATCACATCACATAGGAAGCCTCTATAGCATTTGCAAGACACGTTTAAATTAGGATCACCCACAGTGTGTCAAAGGTGAGATCCTACTCATATTATGGTTGTGAGAGGAAATTCATATAACATCCCAATAAATACGCAAAATGAACTTAATTCCCATCCCACAACCACCCCACATCTCCAGCGGGACACCAAAACACTATCTACTTTTACAATTGTACATTTACTAATACACGGTTAATGCAATAGTTCCATTCTGTAATAAAGCATCACCCCCACCTCTACACATGAAACTGAAACAGTTCATAGTGTTTTCATATATTATAAAGACATACTGTTGATTCATTACTCCTCACTTACTCGTGGCTCTAATGGATAAGAAGCATGGTGATTTGAGATGATACGCCATTGACTTTCTGATTAATTGTGCAAAGTGTTTTTCCATCAACACTAACAGTATAGATTTTCCTTCAAACTTTTGTATATCAAACAAACAACCGATATATATCTAAGTTTGAAGGAAGATCAATCAGACTAATAATTATTACAACAAGAGTGATGGATAAAATGTACAGTTTAAGAACGATATTTGATGCTAATGTTTAATGATAGGTCTTTGAATATATCTAGTCTTATCTAGTGATTAGCTTAGTCAAACATATTACATGTATGTGTTATGTATTTTATTATTGGTTGTATCTATTTTTAATGTGGAGTGTTTCTTGCAATCAAATCTTTATCTTGTCTTATCTCTTTGGCTGTGTATATATACCATATACACAACACTGTGTGCTGGTCAGACATGAAACTAAGTCAAATGAAACAACATTTTGTATAAAATTATGTCTGTGGCACTGAATTCTTTATTGTCTGGTATTCATCTCTAGTAATATAACACAGTATAACAGTTGAAACCTTATACTCTTCAAAATCGCCAATTAAAAAAGTAGTTTTTTCAGCTGTATTGATCGTTTGCTATACAATACCTCTTCAAGAGGTTCCACTGACAGTACTTCTGGCTCCAAAACACCTTCTGTGTGTTTACTTGATCTATTGCGGACAGGTGAGAATCAGATGTTAAGACAAGCTATGTGGGATATAAACTGTTTGCCTGTGTTGGGTCTGACCATTGATATTGCTATGTCAAAGCATATGATGCCCAAGGGACTGTCTGGAATTGAATACGTTTAACAGGTGTAAATAATTTTAACAACTTGTTTTCCTGTGTAGTGCTCATTAAACACTGTGAAAAATAGGGACCCTTGTTTGATGACCTAGACCACAAAACATGTTTGATAATAGGGTAAAATGTTTAATAGTCATTCATGTTTGATAAAATCTGTAGGTGACAAATATTTTGAAACCTGTTTTTGTGATCATGACCTTTGATATGTACTGGATAATACAAAATTTCTTAGTCTATAGCAATGCAATCTAAATCCATAATAATTCTTTTTTTAAGATGTAATTTTACCATTTTTGAGCCAGCATCCATGGCATTTCACTTGATGATGTTGATATTTTATCCTGCAAAGACCGTGTAAATCAGAATCTGTGTACAAAATTTGAGCAATATGGGTAGAAATCCAAAGAAGAATCTGATATGGTACAAAATGTTGTAACCATGTTTTGAGCAGCATACCTTAACCTTTGACATTTTTGGAAAATGTGTTTTAGATATCAACTAGAAGTGGTAGCATGTCTGGTCACCATATATACTAACAGCTGTGAGGCCATCTAGGAGTTCAACTGCTTCATAGACAAACAGACCAACCTACTTGTGAAACATATATTTTCACTAATAATAATATCTGAAGCAATTATTGTAGCTCATCCGACCATTAAAATGATTTTTGGTAATTTCCCTGATACCTAGGTAGGAACAAAATTAAATTGATATTTTGTACACCAAATATACACACTTTTAAAAGATGTTTAGTTGAGTAAACCAATTGTTTTTAAAGATAACTTGTTATCAAAATGTTTGAAAAATCTAAAACATTTTCATGGCTATATTTTTATATGTACATGTAGGCCCTACTACATTTAACATTTTCCCGTAATATCAATATTAACATAGACGAAACAAATATTCTTTGTTTTGTTTTTTTGACAAAATGTTCAATGCAAAACACAATCTATAAACCTAGGCAACAAATTTGAGACTTATTCCCTTATAAATATTTTGTTTCTTTTACTATATGCTGTGGATAATTTGGATGACAATACACTTTTAAGACATTGAAATGTACAATATGTTTGCACATAACAGGTAGGGTAACCATGTTGGGAGCCTATTATTCATAGGTTAAATATTCCGCATGTGGTTTACATTGAAAGCATGAAATTCAGCTTCAGTTACAAGTAAGTGTATACATACCTGTATGTATCAACAACGATGGCGATTACAATGGAGATTATATTGCCCTTTAACTCCCGAACAAGACCGGAATCTCCCATTGTTTACACACCAGAGGTACATGAATCTTCAGCAAAACAGAACTCTTTCTTCACGGGACACACTCCATGTTCTGTAGCCCTTTGACATTTTAGCTCAAATTCACAGTTGCGCACATTTTCCCACGCAAATGCAATAAAGTGTGATAAAGTGGCAACGAGAATTTGAGAAGCTAACACGTTTAAATATTACATAATGCTATTTTTTACAAAATTAATCCCTACCCATGCTATACTAGTAACCATTTGCTTTTTTTAAAGGTGTGTTATGTAATACTGGGGACTAAACCCACTACCTTCTATAATGATGCATAACTTTTGGACATATGGAAAATTACACATGCTTATAAATTTCGCAAATTGAGATTGGGCCCAAAATAAGTGAAAATTAAATGCACGCAAATTTTTCATGGTTTACAGTATTAGTGTGATGTCTCAAACTAATAACTATTAATTAAGTTCTTACTTACTCACTTTATGGAGAACATGTTGTTGTATTTTCATATGAATTACAATATTGCTATATCTAACCTGATCATATAAATAATTCTCGCTCAGGAATATATTTGACTAGCATTTTAAGTGTAAATGATGTATAACTTTTTGTACTTATTTTTATTTAACATTCTGGACATGCAGAGAATGTTAATCATTTACCTTTTGACCTAGGTATGTATATACATGTATATATAATCATTAAAATTCCAGAAAAGGTCAACATCATTAATCTGATTTTGTCAAGTAAATTTCTATAATTCTTTATTAATGAACAAGTTTTGATTGTAAAGTTAAGTAATACATATTTGGTAATATATCTTGACACTCCACTTTTAAAATATGCTAATTAATTCCTGGCACCAATTAGGTTTCAATGCCTAATGTCTAAATAAAGAATGCATTACACTCTGTTTATTAACACGTTGTATGCTAGTTGTCAAGTAATACTGTTGGTGCTGGAAGTGGATAATTATTCCATTGTAAAAAAACGTAAGTATTATGTTGTATGCATTTGTCCATGTCAAATTATTGTCGGTCACAAATAAATGTGTTTTGTTATGATGTTTATTTTAAACCAGCTATACTAAAGATCAATAATGTTGCTTTCAGTAAGTGGAATAGTTATGGATTAACAGTTGCAATTTATTAATTTTAAATATGATATTTTAATTCATTTGTTTAACATCACCACTTTAATTAAAGACCCTCAATCACCAAAATGGCTCTAAAGGTTTCTGCTCTACTGCATCTGCAGATAATAGCAGTGACCTTAGAAGGGTACAAACTATTTGGTTGCATGTTGTTTTATGCAGCTATTTATACAACATAAAAAGAGGCAATTTTACATAATATAATAACACTTTGACATTTCTGTTTATGTTTATGATTGCATAACAAATTTATGCAATTATGTAGATAAACAAGGACAGTGCTTTTTCTTCTGTTTATATGCAAATAAATTTGCATATAATTCACTTCTCTCTGTCATCACATGATTGCACTTTTTGCACTAACATGTTGAGTGATTCTCTTTAATTCCTGCCTATTGGATATCAAACATACACATTGCATCAGAAGAAGTCTACTCCTTTTCCACTATAATTATAGTTACCAGTGCTTTTATCCTTCAGTTGATTTTTGTACTAATTTTAAAGAAAAGTAATTCTGAATTGCTATGAAAAAGGTTGATAAATGCTGCACCAATCCTACACAGAGTTTGCCCAGACACTGTTTATCCTTGTGAAGTAAGAGATGTGCAGGTCGGTTTGACCCAGCTTTTCCTGTTGTTGGCTTCCAAAAACAACTCACCCTTTGATGTTTCATCTTCCTGCATTCATGAAAAATCTGCCATGTTTTACCAGCATCCATCTTGGCATGCTTTGTTTGAAATTATTATAACTACAGATGGTTGAATGTGTAGCTTTTCATTTAGAAATATTACAAGCTCAAGAACTTAAAGTAGAAGTTACTTATTGCTATTCAGTGGTAACAATGTCGATGAAAAAAGATAATTTGATTGAATTAATCATTTATTTTTCAAACAACCGGAAAGGTAGATGGTTTATCTATGGAATGAGCAGATGGCACTTTAACATGCTGCCAACTGAAAACACAAATTTTGGCAAGTGCTGATCAGGTATTTTTAACATTTCAATTTACTTTCGAAAGGAACTTTGAACAATGAAGGTTTTCCTATGAGGTAAAGAGTGTTTGTTTAATGACACGAATAGAGCACATTCTTTAATTAATCAGCAGCTATTGGATGCCAAATGTTTAGTGATTTTAACACATGGTCTAAAAAGAAACAAACTCCTTTTTTTAGCATAAAAAATCTTTTACATGAACTTTCCCACAGATGCCTAAGACGGGGAAGATTCTTTAACTGTACAGGCAATCTTTTCACCTGGCTGCCATTTGCATTATATGCCCCATCTAGCGAAGAAAAGAAGAAAGTTTTATTAGCATAATGCTATGTTATAGCAATGTAGACAAATTAGTATACAATAAAATAGTTGTTTGCCACTTGACTTCGGTTTGGAGTTGGTACTGTTGGTACTGAAGACAGTTTTGCCATATGGTATATCAATGCTCTCCTACAACTCGAGATCAAGTCTACTGTTTACCATGTTACTGTATATCAACATGTTGCTTTCCCTACCGACAACACAAGTACTCTCAGACAGCTTGTGCAATACATGAATACCGGTAGTGAATACACTCATATAATTATTATTAAACTTTATATTAGTGAATTGATTGCAATGATCTTTTACAGATCTATCCACCATTTTTTTCAAATATTATTGTTGTAAATTGATTTGCTCCACCTTTTCCCATGCAAGCTTTTATACACCATCATGTCAGTTATTTTGTTATACCATATTTACATGTTTATATCAAATTGAGGTTCAAGTATGTCTGTCCAGCTGGCTTGATGGGGCGTACAGGACAGAAGTTAGTGTAGTATGAGAGAGAAAACTAAAACCAGCTGCTTACTACTAAAAGTCTTGTGGAGCACTCTCTAGGGATGGACACGGAACTGAGATTAAAAATCCCACGAGCAGGATTCAAACTCAGTACCTACCAGTCTTGAAGCCAGTGGTCTAACCACTACACCACAGAGACTGGTGCAGCTTGATTTAACCACAGACATCACAAGTATTATTCCAAGGAATGGACTTCATCACAGATCTGTTCCACCTTTTGCACCTTAATATAATCAACATGTTGATCACTCACCAACAGATTATAAATACTGATCCTATTGAGCTGTGAAAACATTGTTGGTGTCTAATTATAATGCATTAGGTCATTAACACTAGTAGATTACTGTTTAATGAGCCTGAAATTATATATCTTGAAGGTCTCAGCAGAGCTGGCTCCAGTGATTATACAGAGCATGTAATCTTGGCACATGACCCTGGTATTGTTTCAGCATGAAATCAGAGATAATTGTCATCCTGACCTTGCAAGTGATAAAACCATTAAAAGAAGAAGCCAGGGATGGTGGAAAGGTTTTCTAATTAAAGCCAAAGCTAACCTTTGATCTAAGCAATTCTGTGCGGATTAAAAATGTGGGTGTTTTGTTAACCTCTTGATAGGCTGTGCTCTTGTTTTGGCAGACTGCAGGCTCATATTACTTCATATTTAGGTGAGATAGACTTTCAGTCATCTATTGAAAAAGTTTACAAAGTACCCGTAAGTTACAAAACTTGTCTTTGTAGGCTAATTATACAAATAGATTAAAGTTTCTGTAAATAAATCAATAAAAAATATATATCTCAGTACCATTTTTGTATTGCTAGAAAGCATAACTTATTTGTCAGTTTTTAAACCGGTCTCCACCAGACCCTAGAGTGGTATGTACTGGGTTCAAATCCCACTTGAGGCAATGGGATTTTTAATTGCAGTACCGGCTCCATCACTAATGAGTGCTTCGCAAGTCTCAATGGGTTATCAAAGGCCATGGTATGTACTTAGTAACTATCCTGTCTGTGAGAAGTGCATTTAAAAGATCCATTGCTGTTTAGTAATAAGCAGCAGGTTTTCTCTCATACCAACACTAACTTCCGTTCTGGGTAGTTGGTGCAGCTGGACTGTGACCAAGACAAATGTGCTTGAACCTTAAATGGATATATATAAACAGGTAAATAAGTCATAATTAACTAATTAACTAACTAACATTTAAAGCAGCATACATTTTTTGTATTTTATATAGCATAATAGGGGTACATTCAACTTTTTCTAATTACATGTAGTTGTGTTCCTGTTTTGTTTGGTAATTATGGGAGCTACATGTAGGCCATGCAACAACATTTCGGTTGAAAATAAAAAGACTGGCCCACAATCACAAAAAGGGATGACCTAAAGACAATGGCATATTTTTTTCAATTTTTTTATTGAAACAATTTTCACACATATTCTTTAAAGGCCTGCTTGGGTCATTGTTGCACCTTTGGGCATTTATCAATGCATACCATTGAGGACCCATGATTCGTGATAGTTAAGCTATAACGCGTGCACTGTACTTACACACGTAAGGTTGTAGATATATGAGATTACGCTGAGACAAATACAACATTGTTCTATAAATTCCCGTGAAAAATAAACTATCTAAAACTAAAACGAACCCAAAGTAGGTCACAAACGATAGCTCCATGGATC
>JAULBR010137190.1:0-18160 GCA_032355825.1 Melanodrymia aurantiaca
CAAGTGAACGCTTGGTGTGCTTTGTGAATACCACATAACGCAAATGCGACGTGTACGTAACTACATCATAAGTGGTTGCGCAAAGCGAATATTTACGAACGCTTTGTGAATAAGGCCCCAGATCTATCAACTCATGAATAGGGCCAACTTCCAGAATACTAGTAGGCACTCGCCATCATCACCTTGCCTAGTTCTCTTAAATACAAGCTCATATATTCCACAAATAAAAATAATTGTATGAATGTTTTAGGAGATTGAATATTTATGTAAATCTGAATTCTCAATTGCAAAAACCGTTCGAGATTTTTGGACATTTTGTTTCTGAATTTTTTATTATTAATAATTTAACTGTATTGAAAGAAATGGATTACATCATAACTGATACCCAGACAATTTTTTGATGTACCAATAACTCATTATTAATGATGCTTCACATCGTAAAAATCATGAAATAGCCTCTGAATGTCTACCATGAACATTTTTGAAAGTTTTTGTCAGTACGTGGACAGTATATAAATGTGTATGAACATGTACACTACATTCGTACGAATTCTTAATATTACGCGTCGTTAGCCTAGCAATGTGTACGTGCAACATGGACGAAATTAAACTGTGTTCGTGTACCTAATACGATTAAAAGGCCATGAACTCTATATATATGTCGTTAGAAAACAAGTGATATTATAGTCTAGATTGTGGAGCACACGCCACGTTCGTGTTTAGCTTATCATTATCTTATGCACGGGTCATCGGATGACGAAAACATTTTATGAACATTTAGATAATTCAAAATATGTAAAATATAACCAGTTTTTAACATTATATATAGGTGTTCCATTGAATTATTTATAGTTATGGTGTTGCATTTCGTATCATGCACAAGTTTGTTTGTTCAAACTCAACCATGATCTTAACATTCTCAATTTAATATATATATATATATATACATGTAATTAATTATGTCTTCAATAAAACATTGAGTAATCTGTTTAATCGAGAGATTTCTTTAGAGCTGTCACTCTATCATTAATTAAGAAATTTGGTCATCGCCGCGATCACCAAATTGCAACTTCCCATCCATGTATAGACTATCTAGTGTCCTTTCACCCAAAAAATTTAAAATGTACGAAAACAGGTCAGTGTATGGTATTGCATCAGGCATCATCTGTGTTAATGATGCGTCATGTCGTGAAATAACCTTTGAATGTCTACCATAAAACATTTTGAAAGTCTTCACCAATCGATACATTCTATAACCATGGTGAAACAACTTCCGAACCAGAACATGAACATACCACCCTAAGCGTCTCAGAATTTGTTATAGGTACAATTTGTCACCATATTCTGGAGCAGATAGAACGTTGCTCCACGAAAAGAGAAGTTGACTACTGAAAAGTTTAATCATCAACCTTTATCGTACAGCTGTGTATAGAGGCCCGTATCATTTTTGAAACTAGGCAAAGATCAAGGTACGAAATATGTTCTACTTTCTGGCGTTTCCTCCCCCCACCCCCAAAATCTGGTGGGTAAATCAATACATAATCATTAATCTATGTCTTTGCCCATTTAATATATACGGTTTATAAACGATTGTCATTATTAATGTGTTTCCTGTCCTGTGAAGCTGTTTTCTTGAGATAGCTACTTTTTGACCGAACCAATGTTTTAGAACGTTGAACACAATTTACCGCAGTTAGTTTACTGTTAATGGTTTGGACGAGCCAGTTTCCAATAAGTTCTAGCACTGTTTTCCGGTGTAAGAAGTGGACGTTCAGCTGTAACCAGTAACATGTTTTTGAAACTAAACAGCAATTAAAGTTTTTAACAATATTTAGTGATCATGTGTGATCGAAACTTGCTAAAATAATATAACTAGCAAAAAATGACCAGAACGTGTATTTACAGTTTTAATCATTCTGTTGGGTATATATAGCTTTGTCTAAACGACATATTTAAATCTCTCGTGTAGAAATAGCTATTATTCATGAATTATGTATACTCTATAGATGATATGATTTATTGTGACATCAGTATAATTATTTATACATGTAAATGTATGGTTTGTCATGTACGTCTAGTAAATGTGTTACGTAAATAGAAATGATTTTATAGCATGTTCAGAGGATTCGTAAAGGGCATTGCTTTTTTTTACATAGGAAGATAAACTTTTATTCCTGAAGGTCGATATTTGCCATGGCATACTAAAATACGACAGGCGAATTGTATTTAGAATGATACAGTCCAACAGCCACATCCCGTAGCATCGGCACAAGGATCCACCTTGCAACATTGGTTGTGCAGCAGTGAGTAGCTTAGCGCATGATCGTCCTCCTGTGGTTCGATAGGTTCTCTTCAGTGAACCCGTCGGGTCATTTCCCGTTCCAACCAGTGATCCAACAAAGACGGTGGTATATGTATGCTACCTGCCTCGAGTTCAATAGGGCAAGCGCTCGCTCGCTAGACCGGTGTTTGCATCGAACTTTAAATGAATGTAATAGGATAGTACACAATCGGTACCAGTCAAACTGTTCGCGAGCGCTCGCTGTATTGAACGAAATGCCGGTGTAAAAGGAACGAAAGTCCGGCTAACAAAATGGATTAAATAAGAAATTACTCAGAATGAGAGAAAACGCGCAATAAAACTATGGTTTGGACTAGGATTCCTAGGTATGTAGGTCCTATAGCACTATAAATTGTTTCCGACCTATATTCCTACGGTCTTCTATTCCAAGTGTCGATATAACTGTTCGACATCCAATAACCGTTGATTAATCAGGAATATGTTCCAGTGGTGTCGTTAACCAATTGGCTGTTACACTTTAAGTGCATGCTCTACCATACAAAAATCTTGCTCAAATTCCGTATTTCAATGCACATATAAATATAAAACAAACCAAAGTAATTCAATTATTATTATTTTTATTATTCTATTTCTCATTCTTTTTTTCTTCTTTAATTTCAAAATAACACTTTTCCTTGCATTGTCTTCACTTTCACAATGCTGCATCATTTCATTCAAGTTCTCACAATATCATGTTTAACGAGTGGTATTGTCTCACCTGACGCAACTAAGCCGGGGAGTAACACCTATGCATACTCAACAATATTATTATTATTTATGCAACAGTAACTGTAGGTTAAGATTGGTTTCAATGCATGGGCATGTACTAAAGAATAAAAAAAAATCAAATTAATGTGGCTCATAACGGTAATTATGACATAACTGGCAGAATTGAATATGTAACAAAATGAATGGGTGATTAGCGCAAATCAAAATTCTGTATACTACATTATGTTCCATACGTATTATCGAATCAGATTAAATTTGTTGGCGGTGGCTTCAAATCAATTAAAAATTGTTTGGATTTTTTTAAATTTCAAGCCTATCCCGCCCCCAACCCCGATGCCTTCTAAATTTAACTTATGGACACACACACTTATAGTTACAGCCTCGATATTAGACTGATGGCCCACTACTCAAGGGATGCGTGTGGTGGAGATGGGGGTTGCTTTAACCTTTAATTTGTTAAATCTGTTTCTAAATGTAAACAATGAACAAGGAAAACAGATAATCTCACTGAAATCACGTGTGTGGGTCATTTCCCAAGCTGAACCTCACTGAAATCACGTGTGTGGGTCATTTCCCAAGCTGAACCTCACTGAAACAAGGTGTGTGGGTTATTTTCTAAGCTGAACTTCACTGAAACCACATGTATGGGTTATTTACCAAGTTCAACCGAATTCAGTGAATACAATAGCAATGACTGTGTGCAGGTATCAGAGTCTGTATAATTACAAAATATTTACTTAAATTATATTAATGATGCTAAGTTGAGTTTATGATGGATGCCACAGCAGGGCAATCCAAAGCGTTAACAAAATGAAACTATCAAACTGTATTTTTAAAGGACAATTGTTTTGACGGTATAAATACATAACATACTGCTTAAACTATACCAGGAAACTTGTTACAAAAGCATTGCTTGTACACCATTGTGACATCAGAAATAAACCCAAATTAGCGGCTTTAACCTTTTTTTATAGCAAACTAAATTACAACTGAAAAAACATAGTAATGTAAATATATTAATTTAATTTCTCAAAATTAAATATTTAAATCAAAGAATATTAAGTTCATGACTTCCAGCTTTCACTTTTAAACAACCTAACCCATTTTATTTTTTCATACTACCAGTAGAAGGGGTAATTTTGATCAGCATGTGCAATCTAATTTGGTACTAGAGGGTTATTCAATCTCCACATGGTAACAATGGTCTTATTATATACTTTACAGGAACACCAAAGCCTTCAATATATAATAAATTGCAAACTAAACATGGTAATACAAAATTATTACACATAGTTTTTCAAGTCAATATTCCACTGAGACAGGGCAACATATATTATACAAGACTTTCCATTATGTAGGTAGAGGATTTAAAGAAGAAAAAAATGTACTAAATTCTCGTTACATCAGATTCAGAATCGAGTGAAGGGTTAAACACTTTCAAAAATAAACTAATTTGAAAGTATAATCACAATATATTTTTCTGGGTAAGTGGTGGAAGAGAGAAAATGTTTTAAATACTCTAATCACCGTGTGGCTAATCAGTTTATGGTTAGGTTGTGTACTCATGAAAGGCTAAAAAACGAATTATCAACACCGACCAATTTCATAAATAAATATTTATAAATAGAATTTTGCAAAATGTCCCTCCCCACCATCACAAATTCTGGATCCATGCCCGATGACTCCCTAAGATATTAACACAAACTATTTCTAAAATAAGTTTTGAACGAAATGACACTTTTGTAAATGTACAAATGAATGATTTTCATAACTGTGGGTAACGTTTAAAACTATGTATCTTCAACTACATCTGATTAAACTTGATTATTTACAATGGTATCTTTCTATGAAAAGAAAAAAACCCCGACTTTGTATGGTTATGGCATGACTTGATATGGGCAACACAATTTGATATGGGTAACATGCCTGTATTTATGGAGGTGGGTGGAGTTTGAAACACATTGTGAAAAATAATGATTAAAAAGCACCATATTAGGTTGGCTTGTAAACATATTAGTTTTTACTATTGAAGGTCCACTCCCACCACCAAAAAAATGGAACTGCCCCGCAGAGAATCCTATATACAGGGAAATGAAATATTTAATGGTGGAAGACCACTATCCGCACATTAGACCTCTGCTGATTAGGTACCATGCATAATATGGGAATTGCTAAATGAAAATGAAACGGGGAAAACAAGTACCCTGTTGCCACTGAGGTTATCTTTTTTGAGCAAACCAGTGTGCAATTGTTTTATGACATGACACAGATTTGACTTAAAGACGTGATTATCAAGCTGCAAAGGTCTGGATGAGGAAGATGAGGCTACGTACGTTAGAATTTAGGATACAATTTTTACTATTATATAAACTTCTCATGTCGGTATTAAGCCTACACAACTTTTATTCACCACCTAAATATGATTACATGTACTGATATGGCAAACGGAGAAAAAAAAGTATATTGATCACTCATTTTTATTTTTTCAGGCTGCTGATATTACCATTTTAAAATCAGAAAATGCTGGTCTTCAGGAATACTCATATGTTGCAATACATTTGTTTCCATTACAGTAATAACAATAAATGACATAAAAAGCAATATCCTAGTTAGTTAGTAGTTTTACATGTGGATATTTCAGTTGAGAAACAAGATTGTTCAATGACATACAGTCAGGTCATTTCTCAGCAACATAAAATATTGACAAATGCTCTTTTGGGCAAGGGAAATCTTGAAAACTATAAACAAGAACAATCCCAAATATGATTTGATGGTAATGTTTAAAACAGATGATTTGAATCAAATTATGTACAAATATATCTATATATGCAATAGTCAGGTATTTTTGTAGTAAATAAAAATTGCATTAATTACTTGGTAAAATATATATTTTTAATAAGCATGTCTCCAACTGCACCTAGATTGGCACTTTGCTTGCAGAGAATGATGGCCAGATGCACAATCATGAGAAAAATGTCAAAATAGCTTCTAGCATTTGCTATAATTATTTTCAGTTTTTTTTTATATCAATGTTGCTCAAACTTCATACACAAGTATCAGGTCTAGGGCCAAGAACAATAACATTAAAATTTTACATTTATTTAAAAACTGATGTAATTTTTAGATGCAGCATATTACACCAAGACATTTGATTAAATACAAGATTTGTATTTCATTCACACTCGTTTTAGAGAAGATACTCCATGGTAATGACCAGAGTGACCCAAGGTGCGAACTGTCCTATTGTGTAACTAATGGCACTCATTTAGCCATGGTAGTATGGTCTATTTATTATCCATAGCAGTTTGGTCTATTTATCTTACAACTTATAGGGTAAAAAAAAAATCGCTACATGTTGATTAATATGGAAAGTATCCATCTGATCTAGTTAATCGGCTCTGCCAAGAAAAATACCAATTAATTAGATAAGGTAGATATTTCACTTATTAGAACATGTGTAATGAATCCTCTATACAGTAATTTTAAGTATTTATTAAATATTATAAAAACCGCCTAAAAATATATAATTTTGTATAACAATTTCAGATTTTTATATTTTTGTTTTACAGCCATAAATCAATAGAATTTCAGGTGAAACATTTTTTCTTGTGGAAATTTAATGCATTACCCGGTACGTAATCGCTATCAATATCAACATGTTTTTCATTATGAGAAAGATATAGGCAATTCTAGTGGCTAGGTTGATTGCACATTTGTTTTTCACCCACAAACTAATATAATAGCATTTAGTATATATTCACCAATATTGTTCAATTTTCAGATACCTGCTTGATTTCTGATCAAACAGTTTTTCTCACAATCACCATCAAGGATGGTTAAAAGCATGATTTATTAACTTTTTATTACATTTATATTCAATTTAGAAAATATATTCAAACATAATGGAGTTCGTTTCACACTTTCTATCATGTTTCATTTCTGATTTGCCTTTATTGTTCACACTTCAAACACTTGTATGGATAGTTGGTCGACTTCCAATCAAACATTCTTACTCGGTCAATGTTATCTTGTCGTGGGTCCAAAATGCATTTATTTTCACCAAATATTGGTGGCATGCCTGATTTCTAGCGTTCGTTTGTTAAGGAAACATTAAAAATCATGTTTAATTCTTTAAGTGCTATATATAAATATATGTATATTGGTAGGCATTTGTTTAGCACAGAAGAAAAAAAACATTAAAAAGGCTATAAAAATGAACCAAACTTTAATCATTTTCCACAGAGAATTCACAGGTATTTATTAGCGTTTTAATTGTTCCACTTTTCGCAAGTCCTTTGAAATTGACACCTTGGTTCCTTGATAGTAGTTATTGCCAGGAAGTAACTTGGTGTTGAGACAATACACATTACAACTATAGTGTTTTATTGTTGCGTTGTGACACAAGTTCAAAACTTCCTTGTATGTTATCACAATATTTTGTAACAGACTGTAACATACACCATTTTTGTTTATTAACATATTACAAATAGCTATCTCCTGTTTAGGTAATGACATTTAGATGGTGAATATCTCATAACAAAATTAAGAATTCACCTAACACAGCAGCACATGGCAGCAATCATTTAAAGTAACATAACTGTTTTGATAAGAAATTGTTGTCGACCAAGATTATATTTTAGGTTTTGGCATAAATGTGCATCTTGAGGAAGTTTGTGCATAGCTGGTTGGTAAATCATTGCACGAGAATTGTCAATCCGTGATTAAATATTTCGTTATCAATGGGACACCCCATCATACTAGTTTACAAACATTATATTACATGGTTTTACCAATGTTTTGTCGGTTGTTTTGAATAATGGTTGGGTGGACATTTTCCAGATGATGAAAAACATACAAACAATACAATTTACACAGTAAAATACATGCACAGAGTATTGGAAATACAAATAATCTGTAGTTAAACCAATCACAATAGTCCCATGGATTAATTTGTCTGTCCTAAATTGATTTATAATACAAGAAACATATTGTAAAACACAAAGTTTATCTTCTAATTTTACGTTTGAATGAAATTTTCCATCTGGGTCGGTCTGTAGCTGGTGAAATAGTGTTCTTAAACAAAGAGTCACGTGAGGTGTCAATTGGATCACTGTATTATGTTTGACATGAAACTGTACAATAACTTTTCAGTGTCATGACAGTGTAACCAATTCTTTGTTGTCTAGCATAAAAGTATACTACCACAGCTGTTCTACTAAATCAAACATACCACATACGCAAATAAAATCACGAACACTTTGATAGCAACACAAATTTTATGACATGCTTACTTATTTCTGATTTTATTTGCCGAAATGTACATGCTAAATATTATATATTTCCAGTCAGCTACAGTGTTTGAAAGAGTTAGGCCCAAGCAAAGATTGTTAATTGTATTCATGAATATCAACTAAAAAATAACTCTTATTGCACTGTTCCTGTTATAACAATGATATGTGTACCTGTAATATAATACGTCACTTATTTGTAAACACCAATTGTTTTATATTAACACTGCTGAAAGTATTTCCAATCACTCACCATAGTTTACTTGTAGCAGGAGTGTTTTGTTATACAGTATATACATGGAAATGTTTTTAAAATCTGCTTTCTAACGAAATTCCTTTCAAATGTACGATAAAGAGCTTCAGTTTACAATGTGAGAAATCACGATTACAATTTATGTTCATAAACATATGTTGTAACTTGTGCTAAAAACAGAAATTTACTTACCAAGTATGCAATAGAGCATACACACTATGCCCTTATCTTAGGTTTGCACTTCTGGAGGTAATTTTTGTTTGTTTTGGATGTACGCATTCGATGAATAGCAAATGCAATATTATGTTATAAATGTAGCTCTGACTGAATCGGAGGACACATCAACTTGCAGGAATTCTAGTAGAAGAGATCGGGATCAAATCATGAAAATAGATCAGTTCTAAAATGTCTAAGCAAGTCCACCCATGACTATTTTTAGCCGTTAACATTTTTGCGCAATGGTATTAGTTTTAGTTTGAACTGTGATTATAAATTGGAATACCAAACATATATATTACACTTCCAAAGGCCAGTAGGAATTCCATGTTACTTATTCAGTTATTGTAATAGTTGAATCTTCAACGATGTTAAATATGGTTGAATTCAGCTAAAATCATTTAATAGAAAAACATGGTAAAAATACATAAATTACAATCATGTGTTGGTGTGTCTATATTAGGTACTCGAGGGTCGAAAAGCCCTATCCTACACTCATACATAACAAAGGATCATTTTCTCCCATTATTTAAGGCTAGATCGCCATTTTTTATATAATGCTCCAAAAACTAAAAACAATTATTTTGACTGCAGCAAAAAAAAAATTATCACCACTAGAAAGATCATGGTCCAAAATGGTTCATACTAAAGTCTAAATTTAATTTTGAAGTATTAAGTAATTATAAGGTTGAGTTTTGTATATAAATGATGTGAAATAAATTCATCTACGACAGTCAACTTGACGTCACACATCTAATTGTGTTTAGCCTGTGGAACATTGTTTTAGCATCAAATCGCTTTACTTTTCGTAATAGCAGCACGTCATGCAAGACAGCTTTAGTCACATGATGCAAGACAGAGGCATCCTGCAAGGCCCATTGTAGTGGAATGTCAGTCTTCCATGTATAAGTATGGAAGAAATATATATGTATACACACAAGAAACGTAATGTTTTTAAATAGTATTTTCACACCATCCAGTTCTTCTGCATTTCAATCTTACATGGTCTAATAATTTTCATTCTGCATATATTCATTTTTTTTGTCAATTTAAAACTTTTTGGTGGGAAGTTTGTTTTATTCTTTTGAAGTTTATACTTTATTATTATAAACATTATGAACAGGAGCCCGTCAGCTCCCTATCTGTATATAATGTTAACTTGTCTTATTTATGTTTGAATCTATAATTTTATTATGCACAAAAATATTAATGAAGAATGGGTTATTGTGAATATGCAGTTGGATGAATAACGTGCTTGCTTGTACAAATTAAATATATTTATTTTTCAGGTAATTGTTGGGGGATTAACAGGTAATTTCTGTGGCAGTATGCATTTAATGCTTTCCCATTGATAAAATAGTAGACTTCTTTGAAGATGGCTGTTAAAAACAGAAGGAACACATCTACATAAATAAACTCTATGGTAGTATGTAGTCAACAGTTTGACAGCAACAGCAGTCGTTCGTTCCACCATGTCAAACAACACAACAGTATACTCCGCCAGCAAAATATTAAGTATGTTAAGGGTCCGGATTTCCTATATATAACACCTCAGAAATAAAATATGGACATAAAATGTTTCCAGAACATGACCATAATGCTGGAGGGAGTGGTCTGCAAAGCAAATGTACACTTACTGAACTGCATTCATGAGGATTACACAAAATACTTTTAATAAAATCTATCTGCTCATTTTTTACAATATGTTACAAATTCGACAATGCCATAAATTACTTCTCCCCTCCCAGTCATTTGTACAAAAAACAAAAATCTGCAACTGTTAAGAGATAAGCACTTCAATGGCAGTACTATCTAGTCTCTAAAGGCATTTTGTGGTTACAATAGGGTCATGATTATTAAATATTTACCATAAAAGTCAATAACAGAATCCAATGATGTCTGTATGAGCTGTTCATTACGCCAACAGCACAAACAGGTTAGTCTGTGGCAGATAGGTCTCTTGCAGAAAGTTTTTGCATTGATCGTCACCACTGATTACAGTGCAATACCTGCAAGATCCTTTAGCCAACAAAGCACAATCACAGACATCCGCACAGATTTTCTCACAAGTGAACGTAGAAAAAATATCCTCTTGAACCACACATTTTCAACTTCTTGATTTCATTAAAAACAAAGGGCTGCTACAAGAATGTAATAAGACCTTTCTTGATTTCCCCAATTATCCATTTAGCAAGATTCACAGAAAACAAACTTTTGTAAAATTTGTGGCTTTTAAAAAAGTTCGTTGAGTAGATAAATATAGCACAATTGTTTTTTGTTTTTTTTTATCACATCAATTCCAAAAAATTAATGGTCTAATACTGAAATGTAAAATTGTAGGATTGAGTAAAATTATAAGTAACTTTTTTAAACCAATAATTGGAAGAATTTATAACTATGCACAAGGATAAACTTGATAAAATAGTGATGAAATTTTATTTTGTTTCAATAAGTTGACTAGCAAAGTTTCATTAATTATATCTTTACTTCATCCTTGTGAATAGCTTCCTAAATAGAAAAGTATACAGTATTTTTAATGTTTAATTATTTTAACACAAACAATTTTAAACCAAATTTGCATCTCCGAAAATAGTAAGATGTAAATGTTACATCCTAGATTGACGGGTGAATCTTGCATTGTGATTATTGAATCAAACCAAAAAAGGTCATGGCTGTATTGTCGGTGGCAAATTTGTTTGCCACCATATATCACATTTATTACACTATATACATATGACCTAGAAGCACTGTCCGTAGCAAGATCCCTGAATATTGGGGGAGAAGGCAGACATCCTGTTCAACTGTAGCACAGTCAAGAGATGGTGCAGCTTCATCTTGTTAGCTTTCTTTGTTAAGGCCATATATACACAAGCAGCTGCCATTGTCTACATTCATGCTGGGCTCGTGTGTTCACACAGGGCCATTTGGCACTGAATTGTCTGTCACTTGTTTCTCGAAACTGGCTAAAGTCTCCTGCGCTTGAGTACTGTAGATATGAAGGAAATAAAGAGAAAATGAATTAACATCATATTGATATAAAGAATTTACTACATACAGCAAGAGAAAATAAACATAACGTTTCTTTCAATATTGACAGAAAGAATTTGCTACAAAAAGAGCTACTCAAATATGTCAAATGTAAAAAGTATTATTACAAGAGGCCATAACAAAATCATACATTATTGGATACAACAATTCAATATAGTAAAAAAAACTATTTTTATTTGACTGTAAATTGGTATGATTCCAATATTTTGATACATATAAATAAATCAAACAAAAATATTACTGAAAAAATGTTCTTGATCAGATTTTGGATGAAGTTAAAAGAGCAGTTTTGAATCAGAAAAGGACAATTTACACAGTAGTAATAAGATAACAATGAAATAATAGTAGATAAATGACAATGTATAACTATGTAATGAAGGTGGCCCATGCAGATGTATGCATGGCCAAGGCAGAGGATGTGACTGTTGATAATATTCTCCAACAAGGTGAACCAGAAACACTGAAGGGTTTATTCAACAACAATTCAGCCGCAATGACTACGATAAATCTATTTTAGTTTGTGATAAATGATGCAGAAAAAAAATCTAACCCTGCAACAAAAATAATTGGATTTTCGTTTTGCAATTTCCATATAATAGCAGGAGCTCAGTTTTGAAAAGGTTAAAATAGTTTTAAATATTCAACATCTGATAGTTGCAATTGTTTGAGATAATATACAACACTTGACTACAAAATGACACTTAAACACAGCAAGGTCATACAGAAGGGAGAATAATCTTGAGACTAAAGTTTATGAGAAACATTAGGCATGGCTCATTTTAAATTGTGACGATCAATCACGTTGGGGGCAGGAGGGTGTTAAAACATTATACCTTTCTTCCTGAACTTCTTTATTAATATCAAGTGAAGTATCGGCTTCAGCTGGGCCATTCTTCAGGACAATGGGTTCGGCGGCACTGGAAGGTGGGCTTGCAGGCTGGGTAATCTTTATTAACCCGGAAGACGCTAAAAAGCTAATAATTGAAACTAGATGTCAGTCACTACACCGATACAAGTTCTAAACAATAAATATTACCTATTACTGCAACCCTAGAAATTTTGACCATTTTGCCACAGCATTGTGACAGCACTTGTAAATAAAATACTGGAAATAATTATATTATATTATATTTAATTGTAACACAACCAGGAAGCAATTCTGGAGGTCTACATGACATGGAAATAGAAATTTGTATATATTTTATATAAAATGCCGTCACAAATCACTTTTGCACAGACATTGCCGATTGATGCTGTAAATATTGAGGGCTGAAACTGGATGATTGTAACAAAGTAAAATGTTTGATACAAAGTAGTCATAACGATACAGTGCTCATCACATCGCGATATGACATCAACGATACAATACATCGATTCAGAACAGCCACACCTTAATACATACATTGTAATAAACATATACCAATGCATAAATTTGCTGGTTGGTAGCAAAAATGTACAGAACTCGGTCACATGACAATAGAACTATCCAGTAGATAATTAAGCTTGTAATTAATGCTATGTGTCATAATCTAGAGCGAGACATAGCTCAGCACAAGAGTGGGCGACCAAGGCTCCAGAGATCAATCCTACTCTGTGGACACGTCGGGCCGTTTCCCATTCTAACTAGTGATCCACTACTGGTGCATCAAATGCAGTGCAGTGACTGTGTGTTATCCTGTATGTGTTAAAGTGCTAGAAACTGATGCCTCTTGTGCAGGGTCATATGTATGTCATCTAACTAAAAGTGTCTTTAATTAAATATTTTTTCAACAGTGATACAAAATTAAATTATAAATATAGATTTTACTTAAACATATACTTTATGTAAAAGATAATATTACATAATATATTTTATATTAATTCTGAAATTAACTCGTGTAGCACCGAGAATGAGACATTTGATCTTAAGTTTTTGAAGCAAATATAATTTCTAGTAAATTTAATTCATTTAATAGCTAAAGATAAAAAAATATATACATGTGAATTTAAGAATATTAGTGATACAACTAGTTAAGAATGAACTTTTACCGCTATACACATCTTATTGTAACATTGATTCATTCAACTAAATTTCAAAACAATGTGCACATCAAAAACATTGGGAAGGCACAAAATCACAATAAATACTTAACCCTTTGAACCCGTCATACCGATATTGCGGTATGAACGAGTAACGCAATAACCCGTCATACCGATATGTCACGTGTCTCTGTATTTGTTGACATTTCCGTTGCAGCCAATCAACCAATCAGTAATTTTTTTACATCAGCTTCCTGTATGCATATATGTACTTCCTTTACAAACAAGCGAACATCCATTTTTGACAAAAATACGCGAACATTTGAATAGTTTTTAGCCAGTATAATGAAACGAACATTCACCGCCATGGAGGCGGCTCGTATATTATTTGATAACGACTCAGACGAAGAACCTGGGCATGTAAACTACAATCATAATGATGATTTTGTGTCTGAAAGTGATCAAAATAGTGTACCGGAATGTCACGAATCTAGCTGTAGTTCTATTCGAGTTGACATTTGTATGATTACCTGTAATTAGGTACCTATATGTGTATAACTGACAACCTTTTTTTTATAAACCTCAGTTGTATAACATACATGTATATTGTTCAATAATAATAGTTTGCAGACTGATCCCGTTTGTTTTAGTGATTATAGTTTATTTCTCCTGCTTACTTGTAATCAACTTACCTGTACTATTACCTGGTATTTTTTGGTAATAATAGGGCGAAAATACCCGTACCTCATTTGTCAATGTTTTGTCAAAATTTCAAATAATTGTTATTATAAACAACCAAGTTCTGGCTGTTGATGATAATTCTTATATATATCCAACTTCTGATCAGGGTGGCCACGGTGGAAGTGTAATAGTGTATAGGAGACTAGGGTTCAAAGGGTTAACCTAAGAATCGTAAGATATTCATGGTTCTGTCAAACCTATTTTGGTAAATATTTGATCCAATTATGTACACGATACTAGTACTAGTAAACTAAGTTCCTGTATAAAGAAATAAGACCTTTGTAACTAACAAATGTATGTCCAGACCTGTCAACCCTCCTGTTTTCCACATGAGTCTCCTGTTATTTTTCTTTAATCATTGTTTGGCAAAGTAATAATGAGATACATTCCTAAATTATCTACTCTCAGCAAACAGCCAGTAGGTGGCGCTTATGATGAAGGTCATCGGTCCCATCATCTGCTTTCAGTTTAACAGTGTTGCTCAGTTAGGCAAGGGATGGCAGATAACGTCGTTGACATTATTACTAAACACACAAAATCATTTTAGTGTTTATAACTTTACTGTTGCTTAAAATCGTATCAAATTATTATAATATTACTATTTATATCGGGTAACTAGTGTTTATTGGACGTAGGTGCATCAACAGTTAGGCCTACTGTTCATATCGGTGTCACAAAAATAACCCGTGGTGAATGCGTAGATTGGAGATCATGTAAACTTACCACTCAATCAAGTCCATTTTGCGCCAAGATAGCCTGGCACCTCTTTGTTTTAATTCTGCCTTCAGCTGGCTTAGCGTCCAACTGCCATAATTCATAGTTAAAAACTCGTCACCCGCTCCTCGATTCTGTAATTCGTTGTACAAATTCACAGTCTGAGCTTCACCGCCTTGTAGCCCTCTATCGGTCCTAAGGGGGAGATTACTCTATATTGGCTATTTTGAAGCCAGGAATGTACCCTATTGTGTGAAATATGGAGTCATCAAATGATGTTTTATTCTCATGTTACGTTTGTTCAATTTTTTGTCACTATTATGTCTATGGAATGTGCACATTTTGAATGAATGAATGAATATTTTACGATATCCCAGTACGAAAAGATACATCGGCTATTGGGTATCAGAATATGATAGTAAAAAGGAAGAACTCATTTTGATGTCAAAATTCAATAATGTTTGATTAATGTTTATATATTTTTTAATATAAATCTACTGTTTTTGGGGGACACGCTCTATTTATGCTAGGATTCAAGGTTGACGGGTCTGAATTGAATGTATCTAAATTATTTTACTTTCATTTAGTTGAATTTCTATGTGGTAAAACAATTAAATGAATTATCTTGCTGTTATTTGAAGAAGAGTAGCCTACATGTATATGGCGGCAGCAAATTTCCTCTATGACCGTGTGTCGAAATAACTGCGTTTAACATCCAATAATCACTGATTAATAATCAATGTGTTCCATTGGTGTCGTTAAACAAACAAACTTTTTTACATAGCAGTGTTGGGGTTGAGTCACTGCTTTAGGTACTTGTCCATGCTCTAACAGAAACGCTAAAGAGTTCACAGACATTTTCACAAGTTCTGCTTCCACTGGGTCTCGTTTTCATGTGGAAATTTGGAAATAGTGAACAAATGTAGAAGGTATACTGTAAAATGGGTATTATCAGGGTGCAATTTGATTTTTAAATTGTCATTAGCAGTTTTTTTTACTGGATTGAGAATGGAAAAGCAACTACTGGAATTTGATTAGCACTTTTATAAAATGAGTAAAAATATTGCATCACGATCGCAAGAGTTTGTATCGCTTTTTGGAAGGCGAACCCAGTCATTTTGCAGCCTGGGTACATGAACTTTAATTTTCTAAATGTACCTTACATTATTTTGTCATTCCAAACATTTTTACCAGCAAATCGATGTTAATAAAAATGATTTTTAGTTTTTGAAAAAAGATATTTCTAAATCTATTGCAATATATTACCCAACCAGTTGAGACAATATATTTTAGAAAGAATCCATATTACCAAAATATCTCACGACATATCCTCAATTGGAACATGCAAGTGTACTAATTATCCTATAATAACGATCATACTATGATCAGATATATGTATATGAATAAGCCCAAGACTACATTATGCATAATACGTCAAATTATTCGCTTGACCTCCGATATCATGCTCCCGACCATTTGTATCAGTATGTTAATACTGTGTAGCAGTGTAATAATGTACAATAATCCAAGCTGGATAATCCCCCATGAACATCCGTAGGGTACTAGGGCAACCATGCACGTGTTACTGGGATATATAGACCATTCAACAATAAACAGCCGAAAATTTAAAATTTAAGACAGAACATGTAGTTTTCTTATTTTCCATCAAATTATAAAGTATGCACAAAAATATTTCATGCTTTGGGATAAAGGCATTCTTGGAAACCCAAATTGTACTAAAATAAAAATAACAAAAAGAAAATAACTAGGAAATTAAACAGAATTCATAGTTAATTAACAAAGAAATTAAATAAAAGGACAATGGATGCCATTTCAAACAATATTAAAATAGGTAATCAAAAATGTTTGGTGGAATTTGTTCTTGTTTCTCAAGGGTTAACTTTAGTTTGGCTCAACATAGGAGAGAAAATAATAATCCATGTAGTTTTGAAAATAATAACAATGGCTGTACAATTATTTTTACTTAAAGAATATATTGAAAAAGAACCCAAATAAAAGAACTTTTGTAAGCATTTTATATATAATACTTACATCCTAATTGTAAAACTGTACTTAATGGTAATATATAAATGAATCCTTCATACCATGGATTAAATCATTTATTTATGATGAAACGTTTACAGTATTTTACACAAAATGACAAATGTTGGTAATAAACAATATAAAATGAATAGAAGTTATGCAGTATTATTTAAAATATACTTTGTGGTTGCCATGGTTATGAAGTTCACAATAGCAATAAATGTCAAAAAGTTCAGTCACAGAAAAAATAGTATATTATATTCTAAAAACTAACCATGTTGAGCCAAAGTAAATGTATCCACAAAAAAACATGCACAAAACCCCACCATAGACTATAATAAAAATGCATACTAACTGTTTAAGAGAAGATGTATTAGTGAGATGTTAATAGATCAAATAGAACGACTCTTACCAAACTTGGGGCCCGACTGGAGCAGTTTATTCTCGTCGATCTTGTGACTAGGTGAGCCTGTGTGGACACCGGGTGATGGGTCGCGGCGTCGGGCTACAGCGGAAAATAATGCATGAGAACCAAAACAAGATCAAGTTGTTTGTTTAATTACCTGTTTACTGCCTATGTTTCTGGGGACAATAAAATCTTTGAAAGAAAGAGAGAAAAAAAACAAGTTTTTTTGTTTAACGACGCCACTAGAACACATCGATTATACATCAGCAGTTATTGGACATCAGACACATGGTTATATTGACACATGGTCTCAGAGGAAACCCGCTGTCGCCACTTCATGGGCTACTCTTACCGAAAAACAG
>JAULBR010137301.1:0-18152 GCA_032355825.1 Melanodrymia aurantiaca
CTTGCTTAACTACGCAACACTGTTAAACTGAAAGCAGACGATGGGAGCCCTGACCTTCATCATCAGCGCCACCTATTAGCTGTTTACTCAGGGTAGATAATAGAGGAATGTAAGCCATTATACCGCACACTTTTGTCACGGTATATAGTTCCAGTGAATATGCACGTCGTCAGCTGTTTTGACATTAGTAAATTACGTTACATAACGTTATCTACTTCAGACAGTCGGCTGTCAATAATACTTCTACCAGGCATGTCGCTTTTACGACCCCAGATCAACTGCGCAGCCGCCAAGCCCGTCTACAATACTTTGATGCTTCTTTTTATGTTATATCTTTATGAATATTTTTATTGGCCGGTGCCCTTGGACTTGTTGAACCGTTGCAGCTATACGCATAGATTACTTATAGAGCGGGACGCAGGTCAGTATAGTGGCTGGTAGGTACTGGGTTCGAACCCCATTTGTGCCATATGGGATTTTTTATAGTGGCTGGTAGGTTCTGGGTTCGAACCCCATTCGTGCCATATGGGATTTTTTATAGTGGCTGGTAGGTACTGGGTTCGAACCCCATTCGTGCCATATGGGATTTTTTTATAGTGGCTGGTAGGTACTGGGTTCGAACCCCGTTCGTGGCATATGGGATTTTATATCTCAGTACCGACTCCAAACCAGAGCGAATGATCCGCAAGGCTCAATGGGCATAGATTACTTATAGAGCGGGAAGTAGCTCAGTAGTGGTTAAGGTTTCAGGCTGGTAGGTACTGGGTTCGAATCCTGTTCGTGGCATATGGGATTTTTAATTCCTGTACTGACTCCAAACCAGAGCGAGTGCTCCGCAAGAAGGCTTCAATGGGTAGGTGTACTTCCACTTACACCGACCAGTGTACCCACCTGGTTCAGCAAAGGCTGTGGTATGTACAGTCCTGTCCGTGGGAAAGTGCATATAAAAGATCCCTTGCTAGTTATGAATTAAAGACGATCGCTCACCATTTCTCGTGACAAACGCAGTCGAGCCAGCCACAAGACAATTAATTTGCGTATAATCATTATAAACAAGCGAAAACACTGTCCTTGTTAATCTACATAATTGCATACATTTATTATATGACTACAAACAACAACATAAATGTCAAAATGTCATTATATGACGTAAAATTGCTCCATTTACAATATACACATCGAACGCTAAAAATAGAATATTGAAAAGTTATAACACTGTTTGAGGTCACGCAATTATCTGGAGCGAAGCCCGATGTTATTTTCTCTCAAACCTAGCTGAATGCGTCTTGTCACGTGGTGTCTAGAGATGCAGCAGAGCGGAAACTTCTGCGTGAAACGTCCTGAGCGATGGTCTTTAACTGTTACGATATTTACTTCACTCAACACTGACTACAGCCAGGAAACAATTCCCCTGACATTCCTATGATCAAACACTTTGGATCAGTTTCAAGCATGTGCATTGTCATGAATAATTAGTGAATGCCCAGGCAAGTTTTGAGATGTTTGTTAGCCAATTGACAACTAACAGATAACAGACTGTGAAGGCTCTTGTACATTATTTGTGAATATTCATTGCATAAAATAACCGATTTCCAATTATATATAGTGCTTCATGTTTAAAAAAAATTCTGTTATTATAGCATTAAGTTTATTAAACATTTTCTTTCTTTTAAAATCTATAGTTGCCAAACGTTAATATTGCAAATAACAATGACTATTTCAATCCGCCTGGGTAGAACTTTAAGCAATTGTAATGCACTCTATTGTTGAATGATGTCTTATGGAAATAAATAAAAAAGCAGGTAAAACAGGCAAGTATTTAATAATGTATTTAATAATGTATTGTGGTATTGTTGATGAAAATCCTAGTGGAGGTGCCATGGCATGCCTTTCAGATTTTAATGCTTTTGTGCAACTTTCTCGACTATGTCTTACTCAATTTTTTAATGATAGTGACTATGTAAATGTATAATTTTTGTATGCATAATTATACACATATTACGAGCATGTTGTGAAACACACCTTTTTGCACTGTTACAATTGGTTTTTTTTCTGTCAAATGACTATATATGAGGAACGCGTTATGTTTGTTCCAAATACTTGTAGTGGGTTGACAGGTATATTTTTTATTTTGAGCATGCTAAGAGTACTTGTTGTTACATGTAGTTCTTGCAAGTTGTCTTGATACTGGTATGCACTTTAGTTGTTCTGTGTTTTATATGCAGAAAACACTGGTGATGCATGTACACTATGTTCATTTGATGGTAAATTTGTTGTTACTGTAATCTAAATATTAAAGGAAAAAGACAATGTTTAAGCATTCTCCAATTACATCAATGTATATTATTTATTTACCGCTATAGGTTTTTTTATTCTTATACACACTGAACAAGCAAAATTCTGTTATCTAAGATTTTTTTCTTCTTTCATGTTTGTGTGACTGTCATATGACTAAGGTCCTACTTTCTCAGGAATATTGTCACTTTATTTACTATTTAATCACCAAACAAGCTATTCAATTTTAAAACATACATTCGATTTAATTCAAGTGCTACATGTGTATCCAGCGACAATCAATCGTATGCACCATATCTCAGTTGTGGAATAATAATCATACTATAATTATTATACTACAATAAACACAAATTGAAAGGTCTGGGGATTTTTTTATATTGAGATAGTTTTAATCAATTGTTTTGTTGTTAAACTATCTAAAATTATCATCAAAATGCTCATTCCCATCTCATATGCCCCAAGTAGCATGTACACCTATTCTTAACTAGTCATGTTTAAATTGTTATGTACCGGTTTCCTTGGTTTAGTGGTTAGTTAGACTATTGGGCTCAAGACGGGCAGGTACTGGGTTTGAATCCCGCTCTTGGCAATGGGATTTTTAATTGAAGTACCAGCTCCATCCCTAATAAGGGCTTCACAAGTCTCAATAGGTAGGTATACATATACCACTTACACTAGTCAGTGTCCCATTATTGGTTCACAAAGGCTGTGGTATGTACTGTCCTGTCTGTGGAAGAATACATATACATGTACAGGTAAAATATCCTTTGCTGTTTAGTGATAAGCAGCAGATTTTCTCTCTCATACTAACTACAACTTCTGTCCTGGGCATGCTGTCGAGGCAGCTGGACTGTGTGTCCAGGACAGAGATGCCTTAAATAAATTATAAGTAACTAATATTGTTATATTATATTGTAAATATTTGAGCTGTATGAAATATGCTTAGTTTTGCTGTCATGTTGTTTAGACACAAAACTACTTTTTTTTGTTAACTGTGACTCCAACTTTTATTTGGTATACTTTGTGCATCTAACTGACTCATGTTTTTTCTCCCACATGCTTGGTATTACGTTAACTTGAATCAGTTGGCATTTAACTGTAATTGCTGATTGTTTAAAAACTAATTTGTATGAAGAACTAACTCATAGCTCAATACGCTTGACATCTTTTTATACTGAAGAAAAATACAGCTGAAATCAAATATAAAAAGGAAAAATTGTTCTTTAAAATTTGAATGCACATCAAACATACTATTATGCAACATATAATTAATAGAATCTGGTTGGTAACATGAATATGGACATGTTTTAATTTCAACAATTGATGTACCATGGTTACGGTAATTTGTTTTAAGAATGTCTATATTTTATTTCAAGTAATATACATTGAATAGGTGCAATAGGTTCACAAAACATCGTAGTCTAGTTTACAACTAGTTGTGGACGTAAAAGTAAATATCTAACTAAAAGTGTTTTTCAAATACAGTATAACTAAACGTAATTGGCTCTAGGAACTAATAGCATCTCCAAATGCACACAAACCTATCACGTCTCGGCTACTAACTATAGTCGTATCAATAACTGTAAGTGATCAAAACTTCTATGTTTACGTCCACAACTAGTCGTTTACTAGACTTAAGATGTTTTATGAAATTGGCTCTGTCGTTAAGGTTTTCTGGATGATGGACTAAATCTAAATTATTCACCTGTGATCATTCAGAGAAAGTGTTTTTATCATGATTATCTGCATTATCTTATGAGACAATCTATTGGTATTGCAAGTCACTCATTTGTTTGTGTAATTAATGTATCATAATACTGAGTGGGACGCAGTTCTGCACAAGACCATCTCCATAATCTACATGAGGTCGAAGGGTCAATTGCAACCACTGATCTACGACTGGTACATCAAAGGTTGTTGTGTGTGCTATCTTGTATGTGGTCAAAGTGCACAAAAAGACCCGTTGTTGCTAACTGTTAAGAATAGCCTATGTAGCTTGTCTATTCTGAGACCATAAGTTGCCATGTTAACATCTAATGGCCGATGATTATTCATTAATGTAATTCAGTGCCACTGGAGCACATTAATTAATAATCATCATCAAAGGAGTCATTAAACAAATCAACTAATCCTCTTCTTTTTACTGTAATACATTCTTCAAAAAGGCTACAGATAATGGCTATTAATCCAACTTGTCAGATTTGATACATTAATTTGTAAGCATATTTTGCCGTGTTTTGTTTTAGAGGAACAATTATTATATCTGTTTGATCAACCTTGAGTATTAATTATGTATTCTGATATTAGTGTATAATAATAATATGTTTGTTTGTGTTGTATCTTTAGGACAGTAGGCAGGCAAGGATGCTCCCCACCAGTGCTAAACCTCCTTTGCCGCGTGGACGTAACAGTGCTTCAATGTTTGGTCGCAGCAGTGTTCAGAACTACAGCCGTACATCACGGAGCTCCTTGTCATCCCGCAGCTCGGCAGTTAGGCGCACGCCTCGGCCACCCACGAGTCGGTCGGACAATTCCTAACTCACACGTGTTATTACAAATATGTATGTGTTTGTAATTTGGTTAATATATGGGTTACTGTACGCCTGAAAGTAGTCCCCATGTCCATTGCCAAAATATACCAAATCATTAACAATGTTCCCATTTTTGAAGGAAACAAATTTATTAATGACTGATTTTTAAATCCAAATAGTATATTGCATTATTGAATTCAGAAATGCAGGTTTGGTTTAAGCATATTTTAGTGTTGTAATATAAACTTACCAAATAGGATCAGTAAACAAGCCATAAAGACTTATAAATATAGGTCTAATGGTTAGTCCAGTGGGCTAGCTACATGTACTACCATATATCTCTGCCTTTTATTCATGTTTTAGCAGCAAATTATTCATTTAAAACTAAGGTGTTTGACTTCTAAATGAGTCAATGGAAATATAAAAATTGCAGACAGGTCGTACAATGGGCCTTTCGACGTTTGACTAGACACATGATTGATAACTATTGAAAGTCGCTAATAAATGTATAACAGCGAAGTACATTTCATTTTAATCAAGCAACAGTTCTTACTGGTACATTTTACAAAGTAATTTGTTAAATATTAAATTAATTTGCATTTGCATAATTCCATTAAAGCATATATAAAGTTATATAATTTTGTTTACAGTATCTGTTAATTAATACTAGGAGTGAAAGGTCAGCGCAGTGTCATAATATAATACAATAACCTGTGCACTAGCATATCTGCTGGACTGGTTTCTCTTCATTTGCTGCTTGTGATACCCCAGACTAGTTCTAGAGGATTGCAAACCAGTAACCAGTGCATTCTAAATTTCAATATTACGGAACATTACCGATCGCCGATTAGCATCTAATTAAATGAAGATAAGCCTATGTTCTGTTTGTTACTACGAAAAATCTTAACTTTAGAACTAGGATAGTCTTATCTATTAGGTCAAATAAAAATATATATTTTAATGCCAGAGAATGCGATCGCCTTAAAGGTGAAGATATATGGTACCTACATTCTTGTAAGCTTTTATTGCTTTAGAAAATACTGAAGTCTACAAAAAGATAACACCCACTGTGTATATTTATACTTGTATTAAATTAAGAAATCTCATTTGAAACTTTTAATATAAGTATAAATCAGGGGTGGGAGTGAGATTTTATTTGTCACAAATGCCAAATACTTTAATAAAAATAGTTTTAAAAAGATATTTATTAACAAGATTACAGTTAAAATGTGTATATACTTTAATTGTAAAGCAATGTTAGTATAAAACGAATGTGGTATTTGCAAAAATATCCACTCAATATCGTAGTAGTAGACAATCATTGATGGTTTGTGTGTGATGTAAATAATGTGAAAACTTTTGCGCTATGAAAGCTAGAAATGATATTTCACAACAGGTTATATCCTGCTGGTGGAAGACATAACAAATCGGCTTGTTCAAAAGCCATTTTTAGTCCGGAATTCCTGACTTTTTATCACATCATTTTTCTAATTTTAGTTCAAGTACACAGTGTAGGTCCATAGAAAAACATCCTGGTTTAATTTCTGTAACGAAATTTTTGTGTTTTTGTTTAAATATAGCCCAATAATTTATGATTATATTATTTACATTTTAAATATAATTATATTTATTCAAAATGGTTTTCATGCAAAGATTGAGAATATTTTATGCAATTTTTTGCTTTTTTATTTGTTCTATTTTAGGAAATTAACTTTTAATGTTGTAATAAATTTTCTTAATTGTTTTATTGCTACACTGCAATGATAGCATGCTTATGATTCGTTTTATTTTTATGCCTCAGTTAATTTTAGCAGGCAAAATAGTAATAGTACATATTTGTCTTGTGACTTATCTTAGGGTACAATATTGCAGTGTATTTACCGGTTATCAATTGTTATGTGATTTAATGAATGTGCCTTCAAGCTCTCTGTGTTAGTTAATTGTTATTATTAAAAACCTTCAAAATTCAACACAAAACCAGAGCCAGACAATTTCCATACTTAATGATGATTGCACAAAAGTAATATTTTACAGTACATGGTAAAGTGATAATGCATCTGTTTTCAATAATTATAATATTTTACCATAAAATGTTAACATTTGAAATTATGAACACATGAATTATTCCTACATGGTGGGAAATTATATTATGCTGCTTATAATTTATAAATAAAATCAAACTTGGTCAAGCAGGTCACCTATCATAAGAGATCACATGTTTTGTTTTATCCAAAATCCGCTAATCTAGAACAAATTTATCTCAATAAAGCAGTCATCTGTGTTTATCCAAAATCAGCTAGTCATGCACAATATGACCTGCAGTTGATGGTAATAAAGATGGCATCATTTTTGTCAATTAAAAATGTATGTTGTCACGTTAGTTATAGTTAAAACTTATTTACATGCTTATATCCAATTAAGGTTAAAACCTGCTCCATATTACTAAACAGCCATGGATCTTCTATATGCACTCTCCCACATACAGGACAGTACATACCACAGCCTTTGTTAACTAGTAATGGGACACTGGGCTGTGTAAGGTTGATAGCAAACGATCTCTTGTTATCAGTTCGTTATCTTGCTGAGGATAATTGATTCTTAGTAGTAAAAAACAACCAATAAATAGTTGTTGAAGTACAGAATGTATTAGAAATGAGATACTGTAATTACATAGAATTTGTTGATTTTGTTTAAAAACACAATACATGTATAATTATCCCCGCAACAGAAATATATAATCAGACTACAATTTTCAGGATTTAACTTCTTTGAAGTGTAATAAAAACGGGTGCATAATATGAAAACACTTACAGAAGAATACGTGTACTTACCGGGTAACTGGCAAATGATATGATAGTATTCTATTTAGTAATAGATAGAATACTGATTATTACTTTGTCTGTTTATTGCTTTGGGTTTTGAATTTTGCAGGTTACATGTACAGTATATTGTTCATTGTGTTATTGTAGATATAAAACATAACATGCATTCTAGTGATATGCATAATTATTATGCAAATATGTTGCATTATTTATTATCCAAATCCGTCCATATTTCATTTTATTGATATACATGTATATTTTGTATTTTATTTTTATAATTATATGTTGATGTATTATACATGTAGAGGTGTAATCCACTTATTATTATTTTATTTTTCACTCTGTAGACAAGGACATTTTTTCTATAATTTCTAATCTATAATGTAAATGATGAAGGTTACACAATAATAAGTGATATAATAATATAAACTGATAGAAATGTCATAAAGTACATGTACAGTGTATATGATAATAATGTTTGAATTGTAAAGGGAGGTGAAAACTGACAAAATGAAGATTACATGTATATCTTCCAGCTGACTCCGGGCTCATGCACGACATCTCTGTGCACATTGATGTGGTCGAATATATAACTAGTATATCAACGGATGCCTATGGGAGATTGCATACAAACGCCATTGCTTCTTATCCAATGAAGTTAATAGTAGCCTGTTACTTCTGTAGGCCATGTGTTGAAATAACCATGTGTGATTTTTCTAATAACTGCTGATTAATCAATGTGCTGCAGTATCAGTAATGAAGCATTCCTTTCCTGCTATAGTCTTGACAATACGTGTAATACTAAATTTCTAAACTTCTCACTGTCTACTTCGTTTTATAAATGAACATCGTTTGACCAACAACATTGGCAGCAAAATCAATTTGTTGGAATATTATTACTCGTTATTTCTTTCGAGTTCCTTTTTTGATGTTACTGAACATTGTGATTTCTTGTCAAACTCTTGATCCCAAATCCGTCCATTTTTAATTGTTTTTATATTTATTTATTTATCTATTTATGTATTTCTAACTTACTGTATTTATATCAAGTCATTATAATTTATTCCACTCTTGTTAGTTATTTTTGTCTTGTTTGTACAGTGTTTTGTATACTGTAAATAATGGTTTGTAGATATATTGGCACATTCCAAAGCACTGTTTCTACTTTGATATTTTCAATGTAGAGATGTATTTTATATTGGTTTTGGTTTGTAAACTTTATTATCGAATACATATACCTCAAATAATAACTGTAGTCAACGTTTGAAAAATATATATATGTTGGTTGGTGGTAGGTATTGGACATTTGTTTGTCTATGACTTACTAGGCTGCTTATATTATTTTTTTCTACCATCCCTGTATGCTCTGAAAAGTTTGCTTGCTCCTAGTAATTTTTTTGATATCATCCAAAAGTAAAATTATTTAACTCAATCTCCAAGCACAATGTGTGCTTTCATCAGTTTGCAGAGATTATACACATCATTACATGTATCGAATTAACCCCAGAATATGAGCACTAACCGACATTCATAATGTATTTCCAATATGACCATAATTTAAAGGTTTTGGATGCCAATTTTTAAATTGTTTAATAACTTAACTGTAGAAATAACCAAAAATATCTTTTGTCGGTCCTTTTATTGATGTAACTTGGCAAAAAAAGTGGACCCTCGACTCAATAACTGTAACCCAGGAAAAATATTTGATATTAATTTGTGGCTATCCGAGTGTGTATGTGAAGTGTAAACAATATTGGTCAAAGCATTGACTAGATACAATAGCATATTTGGAAATCAGACATTTACCTCAATGATCAAAATTGTATTATGTAAGAGTATATTTTTGACAGCTTTGAGATTATAATGAATTATGTTACAAATCTTATATTTTTCTTTAATCATGACCAGATGACCTTGAACTAGTGTATTTGTAAATACAGCAAGATACAATACAAAATGTAAAAATGTTTTATACATGCTTTTTTTACCGAGCCTTTCGAAATTAACACAATGTGTGTTGCCTAATTGTCATCTGTTAACATAATTATGGTAAGTTTTGAACTGTCATCGTTCTGTATTAGAATTTCACAGTGAAAGATATTTGTTTGAAATTTGTTATAATAAAGAAACCTGACTGTATATCATGAAAATAGGTTCATGCATATCTTCTTTCCAGGGCCACAAGCCAGGATCCCAACTGACAATTTGTTTTGCTATGGTTGATTAATGAACTTAATAAATAATGACTTGTTGGTAGATCAGTAAAAGTTTGCAGTTTGCGAAGCAGCACGGAAAATGTATTATAAATCTCACCCAAAAGCAAATGTTTTATCAGGCTGAGTTATCTCATTTAGAATGATCTCAAATGTATTTGGAAATTTGTACAGACAAATTTTTTTGGTTTTATCAGCACTTCATAAATGTTCTATAACTGTTTTGTCAATTTCAAACAATCCTATATAAACAGCTAAGCATCAATACTCAATGTAAATGTACTATTTTTATAATTCCAGATAAAAATCAAAAATAGATTTTTTGTTTCATTATTCCATTGACCATTGCCATCCTTCAGTTCTTTCTAATTTTTCTTTATATTGAAAATCTAAATCTCGTAATATTTTTTCTAATTCACAACATAAGTGCTCACGAGTGGTTGTTCGTGACTTTTTTCAATATGCATCTACATTTTTAAACGACTTGTTAGACAAATGGCATTTGTTATATTGCTTATAAACTTGCTTTTTATTGGTAAAATGAAAATTATTTTGATAAAACCGCTGAGATCTGATGTTCACTCTACTAGACAAATCAACATGCACCAGGTGCAGAGTTGCTGGCTAATCTCCAGTGATAGTCACTGCAGCAGCCAGTCGGTAGCTTCATCGTTCAGCTCATCGGAAATCTCAAGATGTCTCCCACATTGTTTTATGCATAATTATGAGATGGTAAAATTTCTCATGGGCATTTGTCCCACTGTTATGTAAGAAAACACAAGTGGTCACACTTTAGCAGTGAGTTAGTTTATGTATGCAACTTGCAAGTGCTCCTTTACATAGTCTGAACATTGTTAAAAATGCCTTATGTTTATTGCAAAAACTTCAGGCAATGTTATACTGTCAACTCTATATACACACCTCAGCAAAAATTCAGCACCACCTTTTATAACATGAGTACAATGTCTTTACAGCTGTCTGTTTGCTCAGCACACTTCCATTAATGCTATGAATGACAACCAAGAGATCACTTGTTTGCAACATTTAAAGTACTGGTAATATTTTTATTAATGAGTGAAAATTTGAAGAAATCCTATTAAAGGCATAAGAATTGCACTTCAAGGAATAGGTCTAATCAATGTTTTAGAGTGAATAAAATCCTAAATAGAAATGTCTAAAAACAAGAAAATACCTGTACCTTCCTATTTTGAAACAAATTATAGTCGAACATGATTTTAAAATATATCCGAGTGTTTGGACAGAAAATTTGTCTGTAAAGGTCACTGAAATTTCATTTCGACCAAAAGTAAATCCATATAAAATACTGGCCACCTTTGTATAAAGACCGCAGTTGTTTGTGATGCTAAACTTTTGTTGTGGAGTATATTAGAGCATTAATTTCAGTGATATCTTGGAGAGCCTATTTTTGTACTATTATTCGGGTGAGACTACTTGCTCATATGTTACTTATTGATAATAATTGATTGTTTCGGTACAATCATTCATGTTTTTTTAGCAGCCCAAAACTGTTGTGGGCAATTATGTATACAAATAAATGAAAATGATTACATCACAGAATATCTTTGTTGATATTATAGATAAAAAATAAAGTTGGTTTGTTTAATGACACCACTGGAACACATTGATTAATAATCAGCAGCTATTGGATGTCAAACACATAGCTGTGTCGACACATGGTCTCAAGAGAAAACCACTACACCCAAATTGGTTACTCCCAGACAGGAAAGCACACACCACAGCTTTTGATGAACCAGGTTGGAATGGGAAATAAACCAATGGGTCCACAGAGAAGGATCGATCCTTTTACCTCTCGATCCTCCAGGATATTGTAGAAGCTGCAAGTTGTATTTGATTTATGTAAGGTAAATGGAGGATTCGCTACGAGTATTTTTTAATATGGAAAATATCAACAGAGTCTAAATTAATCAGTATTGAGACAAAAATAGATAAACCCGATAAGGTTGATATTATAAAAAACAAATTATATTTATCATATACCTATTCTAAAATAATGTTTTAACTTGTTATTTAGTAAACCACACATTTAAATGTACTTATATAAAGTTGCTTTCATCGGTAATATGACATCACAAACTTGAATAAAACTCTATGGTACTTGATATAGTTTTTCGATTGTTGGAAGTTTTTCTTTTCTTTTTTTAAAAATGAATATTTATTGCTCGATAGTTGGAGGTTACTATAATAAAAATTTAAATACAAATGTACTTCTAAAAAGATTGCATCGGGTGTATATACTGGTTGTAATAAATTGAATATTATGCGAGGAATAACCTGCAAAAGCCACTATTTTGAATGATAAACACCATTATCTGAAAGCACCATAACTTATTTAATTAAAATACACCAGTAATAAACAAAAGAATTCGTTAATACAATTTATTGCACATAAAATGTTCAGTCACACACGAAAAACAAGCAATTAACGACACTTTTACTAATTATATTTTTGCATGTGTTTAGAACATGCATTTTGATTTAATTTCTTAAATAAATATCCAATTGAAATTTTCTAACAAAATCAAATGTTTATAAACGTTTTGGATTAAGTGGGAATAGATGGAATTAAAGTAATTAGCAGTGCAACTTGTGGGACACCAAAAACTAAACTAGCCATTAAAAAAATATTTAAGTAGAATCTAGATCGGTGGTTAGAGCATGAGATCGTGGGATCAATCCTCGGTTGTTTCCATATTAACCTTGTTGCAGGGTGGTTGTATTACTATGAAGCAATGCCGACGGCTGTTCAATACAATCCGAGAACCTATAACAAGGTCAATGATTAAAACAAACATTTAATGACATACTTATTAATCAACATGAGTGGTTTCATTGAACATTATTACTTAATTAGGCCTAATATAAAAATAAGTATATAAACAAAAAAATAACAAAGTAGGCCTCATTAATCTTTTAAAAAACTAATAAGATTAACATTTCTCATTTTTATATATTTCCACAACGAATATTGGTATTATTGACAGTGAGTAATCAAATGACGAACTTGTGTGATGTCTGCTAACTGACAGTCTAAGTTTAATTTGTTTACATAGATTGCATGATATACTTTTTGCGATCATTCTTCCATTCGACAATACATTTATAACGGACCATGCTGACGTGTACAATGTGAGCCTTTCGCTATGTAATACCGGTTAGTTGATTAATAATATGCAATACACTGTATATAGTTATATACATGTGTACATATATGCTGTCATGTAGTTACCATTTCCACAATATTTAAAATAGTTTATACAAATGGATTTTCTCAAAATGTTTAGTATATATATATACCCGGTACATTACATAGACATTAAGCATGTCACATTTATGTCCTAAGTTTTTAATATGTTTTATCTTTAAATGCATGACATAATGTTGATGAATTATGAAAATATTGTCTTCAAATGAAAATGGCTACAAAGGAAAACAGATTATAATCAAACAAGTTTCTGTAACTCCAAGTTCACAAAAATATTAGAATAATCATGCTCATTCGTGTGACCTGCTTAATTATATACAATATTTAATAGCATCACACACAATTTAATTAAATCATTTTTTCATTGCTGACCTACTTTATTTGAATGAATATTTGAAACATGTTTCTAACATACTTGCACATATGACAGAAACAGCCCATGTGAGAAACGCACAAGTGATATCACATAGTGACACTTAACAAGGACCGATGTGATGTTCTCTGTAAATATCACCTCAAAAATACATGTACAAAATATGAACAGCGTACAATTTTGTAGCTTAACTATTTACTTTATTTTACTGCTAGTACCAAAAAATGAACGAAAAATGCTCTTTATAATATATGTATATATAAAAATAATATAATGCGTAGCTAAAGTCGCAATGTCACATAGTTGAAATATTTGTGTTTACAAATTAAAAGAAAACTACATAATAATTGCTTGTTGTTTGAAATTTAAGTTTATACTTTTAGAATAAACAAATTTTGAACATGATCTTTTTAGTGCTGATAATAATTTAGTTTTTAGTTTTTACAGCATTTAGTAAAAAATGGCGTTCTAGAATTAAGAGATGAAAGAAAAATCCATTCATCATGTACTGTAGTCGGAAATAAGCATTCCACTCTCTGGAGAATAATTTGAAATCAAAGACTTGGCAAGACTCATCCCATACATAAAATTAATTGTTTTGCAGGAATACTTGTTGTCATTGACCTGTGTCATAAGCTTTTTATACCTTTATAGTAAAAAATACTATATAAAGTAACAATACATAATGTATACCTGTATAATCAATAAATTTGATTACTGGTACTTGGTAATTTCACTAGGCTCCATCATAAAAACTGAATAGAAAACACTGTCTTTGAACAAGTTGTAAGATAAAATTATACATGTTCACACATTTCAGTCAAGTTTAGGCCTTGATTCAAGATTCTGAAGTTTTTTTTACAAGGCATGAAATAATCAGTGTCTGTATCTGTACTAAAATCCCATTAAAAATACATGTCCATCTAAATATTTCCTATAAGAAACACTGCTACATACTCAATATACAGTGAGTTAATGACCAATGAAACTCTTACCCATGCTTAGGGACAGTGCATAAATACCAATGTTCTTTCATAATCTAAACAATGTTCAGAAAGGGGAAGGTTCTAAAAGCCATTACATGTTCAGATTGCCTTTCAAGTAAAAACCATTATCTACAGTTGATAAATGTTTTTATGTTTTTATCACGAAGGGGAGAGATGCCGACATTGTTTGTATTGTAAAAAACATTGGTATTTATGTGCCGTCTTATATATCACAGTAAAGCAAACATGATTGGTGGAATGTTTCGTTTAGGAAGTCCGTCGGTCATCCTTGTTCAGATTGGTGGATGGTGGATCTGGTGGTGGTAAGGTCTGTTCTTGTCCAGGCGTCTCATAGCGATCTTCATCCAAAATCTGAAATCATAAAATACTTCATTAAGATCACGAACAACCATAGTGACACACTGACTTCATATGATGTCAGCAGATAAAATATGAGAAGATGACTTGAAAGAAATTTTAATGTGCATGAACCATCCATTGATACAAAATATACAATGAGAGTCCAGTGATTCACTTGAAATAATTGATAGAATTCGTTTTGGGTATCAATTATGGACAATATGTCCCAGTATATATCCCACATGGTAACGCTTTCCGGTAATAATACAGACCGATGTAATTTTCAAATTTTCACTGTAAGTTAATCACTGGTTGAAACGGGGAATAACCCAAAGGATCCACTGAGAAGGATATCACCCACACAGAAACAAAGCAACGAAAAAAAACAAGACAATCCACAAAACCCAACAACACTGTAAGCCAAAGTTAAAATTGTGACATCACAACATTCTATGCAATAACAAAGATGTGACATCACGTAGCTGAAAGAGACACATTGCATTTACAAATTAAAACAAAACACGACATAATAATTGTTTATTGTTAGAAAATGTATTGAGTTTATCTTTTTATTTTATAATATTTATAATGCATGTAGCTAATTAATTTGGGCTGTAACATACTGTTTTTTAGTGTTATTATTATTGTCTAGAGTATTTTATACTTTATATTTAAAATATTTTCTACTTTTTATGCTTAAATTGTCTTTGGTAAACAAATAATTTTATAGTGATAATTTCATTCAAAAACTGAAAGTACAGTGTGTATTACCCCCATTTTCTTTAAATCCCATAAAAATAATAAAGAGGTGTAGTTGATTATTTGTGTGCTTGGAATTTATATCTATTTCTTACAGAAAAAACATAGTTAGTTTGTTAGTTAGTTAGTTAGTTAGTTAGTTAGTTAGTTAGTTAGTTAGTTAGTTAGCTAGTTAGGTAGGTAAGGGCGTACTTTAAAGCATTGTAAAAAATACTTGTTAACCCTATTTTGACTTCTTTTTTAACTTTTTCTATAGATTTAGCTTAGTACATGAATGTAATAAATATAACATACATGTATGTACCTTACTTTTGTTAAATGTTGCTATGTTATATTTTTAATAACATTAAAAATATAGATTCTTAGTCAGTATATTTTAAAATTATTTGTTATTATTTACTAATATAGTCCTATATCTAAATATTAACACAAGTCAATTTTTAAATGTTCTAAATATTTAACAAGTGAAAATAACATACATTTTTTAATCATCTACAATATGTAATTAAATGTAAAAATCATTTATTAAATGCCAACAAGTATTAAATTTTATTAAATCTTTACATAATATGTAAAAGATTTAATAAATACTTCTTAACTTTTAATAAATGTCGAACTTATACAATTTATATAGCAGACATTAATTGTTAAAGTTGTAATCTATTAACCTACATTGTTATCGAAAGTTTGCACCTAAGAAGTCATTATACTGGAAATGATTGTTAAGGACTTTTCCCAGTGCCATATGTATATCAAAATGCCCATTAAATGTGTTATTTGTGACTGAAAGAATACTTGTGTTCGTAGATGAAATGTATGCCTTGAGATTCAAACATTGGAAATTCGAACATAAATAAAAATAGAGCATTATTTTATGTTTTCTGTGGACTTACAACTGTGAGATCACGAACAGATTACTTGAACAAGATAGAAGAAAACAAAACAATAAGGAAAAATGCTACAACGACCAAATAAAACACCCAGTCTGGAAGGTTGAAAAATACAATTAGAATTGATAATTGGAAAATAGTTTTCGTACAGGATAGAAATCAATTGATGTCCTTGTTATATGTACTTTCAAATCCATGTACAATCACTGTTAACAGCGCAGTAATTATAAACAATTGATTTTTACTTAATTCAGAACTTACAAAGGTAACTTTCATCTCAGACTAATAGAGCTACATGTAAGATCTGAAGAAAGTAAACTGAACAAACACAGTGATATATGGCACTTGTATGTCAGGAATCTAGGAAAGAATCTCCCAGAGCTATAAAAAAAACACTATCAGATGATCTAAGCCTGACCCAACCTTAACATCATTATTTATACTATTAACCCCCAAGTTCATGCTTCCATTATTATGATATATAATCCATGCACCATATTTTAGTGGCTAAAATGTTTAGTTATGAGTAGGGTTTGTTCCGGAAGATTTTTTCAGAGCATGTTCTTTTCCTATCAGTGTCACCCTATAGCCATACAGGGGCAGATCCATACTTATTCTGACTAAAAAGTGTTAGAACAGGAAATAACCTCAGACACCTCAGGTAGACATTTTAGTGCTTATCTAAATCCCCGCTCCCTGTAAATAAATAAGCAGGCTCTATTTAAAAGATCACAAAGAACCACATTAGAACAAGACGGTGCATACAGACGAAACAGATATGGTACCAGACCAAGCGTGTTAATAAGACCAACGCTAACAAATTACTTGTTCTCTTTTAAGAATCCAGAAAAATTACACAAAAATTATTTCCATTTCATGCTCTGGTTAATGTTACTTTTCGTCTCATCAGATTTCAATTTAAAAACATAGACATATTTATAGAGAAGTTTGCTCCAATCCAAACATCTGAGATAAACATGGATTAAAAGCAAATAATTAATTCTTATATATTTAATTGATAAATTGTTTCTATATATAATTGGAAAGCTTTACTTTGAAGAACAAGTAATTTACTTCTATTGGCCCTTGAAGCAACATATTAAACTAACCTGGGTTAGTTAAAAGCGATGAGAAAGCTTTGTTAGTCCTTGTTTTGTATGGTACCATATGGCAAGTTAGTACTGGATGTCAGTTCCCTAGCAGACTTTAGTAGCTCCTCCTTAACAGAGACACAAACAATTCTATTAAAAGACTTGTCTGCATTTTTTTAAAAACTTTTGCAAATCAATTTCTTGACGAAAATCCATTTTGCTATAAAAATGTATTGATTTTTGCGATATTGACAAAGTGAGAGCAGTTGATTAACTAAATCACCCAATAAGCTATTAAAAATACTACATGTATTAACTAAGTACCTGTGTACTATATAAAAATGAGGAAAACCTACTAAAACATGTGGATCCACGTGACATTAGAGTTTATAATTATGTATGATGAAGGATTTGCCATGTACCGTATAACTGGAAATTTTCGTGGTCTCAAATTTTCATGGTGTGGCTAATTTGGTTAGAGAGGTTTCTTATTTTCGAGGTTTGACCAGATGTTTACAAGGATGTTATTTTATTAAAAAGAACATGTCTACAATGGCGCAGTTAATGACTGAATCCGTGATACAAATT
>JAULBR010137411.1:0-18150 GCA_032355825.1 Melanodrymia aurantiaca
ATAATACACACCACGGAATTTGATAAACCAGTCGTGGATCACTGGCTGGAACGGAAAATAGCCCATAAAAATGTTTTAGCTGTGGAGGATCGATCTCTCGACCCATCCCGCCACAAGCGGACATTCTACCTCTGAGCTACGTCCCGCTCCCACAAGAATATATGTATTACAAGTAACAATCTTATCTCACATACACAATTACAGTTTTGGTTCGAGAGGCTCACATCTTATGCTATCTGTAACATAATTATTTCTGGCTAATAGAGTATTTTTATTTATTAATGATCACATTTAGTTACATTTTATTACTTTTATTTGCACTATCCCATTGACAGGACAATACACCACGGAAAAAAAGAAAATCTTTATTTATTTTATTTTATTTTTTTAAAAGTTTTATTGTCCCCAGATGGTGTCAAGGTTACACACCACGGAATTTGATAAACCAGTCGTGTATCACTGGCTGGAACGGAAAATAGCCCATAAAATGTTTTTTTTCCGCTGTGGAGGATTGACCTTGTGACCAATCCCGCCACAGGCAGACACTTTACCTCTAGACTACGTCCCGCCCCACCCACAGTAAATACGTACGTGTTTTCTGTAAACAATACACTGCATTGCCTCATCTGAAGATCGGACAAGTGTGAACCATATATGTTTGTCTTTCATAGCATCAATTAGCCACTTCCGGCCACCAGGTGTCACTGTGACACCGAGTATTTCAACCGGAAGTAAACCATCTGAGGAATCAATAAATAAAAGTATTCGAATGCTATTAACAAACGTGTTAATCCAAAGAGTTTATGAAACGAGAAATAGTGTAGTCGATCGCAGTTGGGAAACACTAGCCTACGTCATTTACTGCAAATTCTACCTAGGACGGTATTTATCAAGCGACTTAAGTCAGAAATAAGACTGAAGTCTGACAAAACAAACTTACGTTTCTACGATGTTGCCTTAGGTTCTGTGAAAAAAAAAAAACCTAGACATAAGTTTTGACCGTTTTTGACTCGTCTTTGACTCTTCTTAATAATTCTACCAAACTTAAGCTTGTTTGCTGTGGATATTTTGTAACTAGGAACTTACGTTGTTATGTCTTACCTTAGTCGATTTAATGAAACGTAAGTCAAAACTTAAGAAAACCTTAAGTTGTTTGATAAATACTGCCCCAGATTTAATAAGTTGTAGAGGAAGGAGGAAGAGGAGAGAAAATGAGGAAGGGGAACAGGAAAGTGATATGGAAAGTGATATAGAAAGTGATATGGAAAGTGATATGGAAAGTGATATGGAAAGTGATATGGAATGTGATATGGAAAGTGATATGGAATGTGATATGGAAAGTGATATGAAATGTGATATGGAAAGTGATATGGAAAGTGATATGGAAAACGATATGGAAAGTAATGTGGAAAGTGATATGGAAAACGATATGGAAAGTAATATGGAAAGTGATATGGAAAACGATATGGAAAACGATATTGAAAGTGAGATGGAAAGTAATATGAAAAGTGATATGGAAAGTGATAGGGTGGATGGAATGGAGAGTGGGAGGAGAGATAAAGTTTGTTTTGTTTAACGACACCACTGGAACACATTGATTATTAGTCATGGGCTACTTTTCTTCGCATAACAGCAGGGTTTTGTTTATGTGCACTTTCCCACATACATGATAGCACACACCACGGCATTTGATAAACCCGTCGTAGAGCACTGGTTAACATCTATGAAATGCCAATGACATCATTTGACCATATATTTTAATAATTGGTTTGAGTTACAGTAATAAATACAGGTGGGTTTTTTTAACGACGGCACTGGAACACATTGATTATAAATCAGTGGTTATTGGACGCCAGACGCATGGTTATATTGACACATGGTCCCAGAACAAACCCGCTGTTGCCACTTCATGGGCTACTCTTACCTAAAAACAGCAAGGGGTCTTTTATGTGTACTATCCCATAGACAGAATAGCACACAACACGGAATTTGATAAACCAGTCGTGTAATAGCCCATAAAATGTTTTGCGCTGTGGAGGATCGATCCCTTGACCCATCCCGCCACAGGCAGACAGTCTACCTCTAACCTACGTCCTGCTCCTTTTACCTTAGATTGACTGGACTATTTGTGTACTAAGCTCACATCCGATTTGATTTGACCGTGTAAATATGAAACTCGATAGTTCGTGTATTTTTTCACATTTAAAACCAATTTCAACAGAAGCCATCAGGGAGAAATTATATCAGTAATTTGTCATGAATTACGCTGGTGCACTAATTATCGTAAAGAATCATTTATATCAGTGTTGTGTCACATTTCCTTGTTTTTTTTTGTACTTGAAATCATCGATTAGCGTATATATAGGTTAGTGTACAAAATTGACTTCGTGTTATGTTTGTAGCGCATTTGAATTTATTTTCAAATTTGTTTGAACTTGAAACATAGAATTAAGTTTCCACACCTTAAGACATTTTGTTATTCTTTTTAAAATAGATCGTTGGTAATTATTGCAAAAAGATTTTTATTATTGATTGGCGATTTATTTGAAACTTGGTATGTGGTCATGACTGACTGATTATAAAAAAGTGGGTCAAAGTCATCCAGTGTTATCTATGTCATTTAATAGTACATGTGTGCTGGAGAGTGCATTCGAAATTATTGTTCTAGAGGTCATTTAATTGTTTACAGGTATACTGAACGGTTAGTTAGTTATAACTTATTTAAGTGTGAATATCCAATTGAGGTTCAAGCACGTCTGTCCTGGACTGCAGTCCAGCTGCCTCAACTGCCTGCGTAGAACAGAAATTAAGTGTTAGCGTTAGAGAAAACCTGCTGCTTATTATTAAACAGCAAGGGAATTTTTAAGGCACTTTCCCACATGTAGGACAGTACATACCATGACGTTTGTTATACCAGCAGTGGGACACGTGTCAGTGTGGAGACTTGCGGAGTACTTTAGGGTTGGAGTTGGTAATGCAATTAAAAATGCCATTGCCTTGAGCAGGATTCAAACCCAGTATCTACCTGTCTTAATCCCGGTGTAATCATTGGATTCTTGTTGTTCTTGTTGTTGTTGTTCTTCTTCTTCTTCTTCTTCTTCTGCGTTCCCAAAGCCATGCTCAGACTTCCAGTCCTGTTCTCACCAGGATGGATTCTTGTTCAATATTTCTAAAACAAAAATGCTTAAACCATAAATTTTTGCAGTCTTAATTTCTTTCATTTTCATTGATGTTTTTTTTTATTAGTTCTGTCACAGTTTATACATGAGTGTTTCTGGGTAGTACCGACCTTTAACCCTGGCGATAATGGGATGTTCGATAGAAAGCAGTGTCATGTGACATGGATACCCCAATAGTGAAAACTGAGAGAGCGTGGTGACAGAAGCTTAACCAGACATGCAACGAGAACGTCCATTCCGAAGATTAATGCATTTATAATGAAGTTTAAAAGTTTCCGATTCTGCCCTCGTGTCACACCCGCCCCTGACGTCCTCCACTCCAGGTCATATGTGGCCTGATGCAGAACGGAATGTTCTCTCCCTTCAACCAATCGCGGGTAGGGGTCGGAGGTCGCGGATTATTTCGTAGCCAGTGCTGGACAGGTTGATGATACGTTTCATTTACTCAATTTCATATTAATTTACATTGCTTTTTGAAATGTACGTGTCAGATGGTTTTAGTTACAAGATGTAATGTACGTTTGTGGCATTTACATTAAAGAGTGATTACAAAAAGATTTGTTGAATTAGTGACTTGCATTTTAATAACTAGCCCGCACGGAATGAGTGCAGCTGTATAGTTTTGTAACCAGTTGTGTTAGATTAAGTCGGTTGTCTTGTGACTACTGTTGGGAGAAATTACCATCATGTTTTTGTCATGCATATTTTGATGTAAGCTATCAGGAGTATCTAATTATTTTATTAGTCATATTTACAACATGCTAAATTTCTGTACTCCATAAATGTGGAGTAAATATTGGTCACGTGGTAAATATGACACATTTTAGGAAATCTGTATCAGGTTTAAGAGATGCACAGCTAAATCGGAATTCCGCCTTTTTAACATTTTTTAAGGGTTATCTAAAATATGATTTTATTTTTCACATGCTTGGTAATCACATTTAAGCCATCTAAAGATAAACTTCTCTTTGCGGAGCATTCAACTCTCTAGATAGGGCACATCATGCATTTAAACAGAAACTTCTAAAATTGCCTTGGTTTATATTCACTTCAACATTTTCAAGCTTTGTCCTATTGAATCATTCTCATTTCTCCTCTATACTTAAATGTCCTACTTTTGGGCCCATATATCCTGTATTGTATCCATTTATTCCAGATTTACATTAACGCTCACTTCTAAGACAGTAAATGTGTCAGCCAGAGAATTATGTGACCACATGCAGCATTCATTCACAACATGTAATCTTATCATTACCATCGTGTACACGGAATGTGTCAATGTCGGTTAGCCCTTTGTTTTTAAATACCTTTTTTTGTGTTTGACCTCCAGACAGGTCAAGTCTTGACGTGTATAAATTACAGTCGACTTCGATTATCTGGCCATCTGACAGTTTTAACTGAAACATTCACTGGGGATGTTTTTCAATCTGCCTCAGTGGCAGGGATGTTAGGGAAAAAGTTGTATCATCAACACATGTTATGTATACAGTAGGGTGATGGACTTTTTCTCACGCAATCCATCTTGTTCTGTGGGGTGTGGGGTGGGTGGGGGTGTGGGGTTTTGGTGGATGGGGGACAAATGTATAATGACAACCCAGTATATATTGTTTAATCAGTAGCTATTGGTTATTATGATGCATGCCATGATGGTCTACAGGAATGAAAATGATGTATAATAACAACCCAGTATATTGTTTAATCAAAAGATAATGATAAAGTTTGTTTATTTAATGACATCACTGGAACACATTGATTATTAATCAGCAGTTATTGGATGTCAAATGCATGGTTATATTGACACTTGGTCACAGAGGAAACCTGCTGCAGCCACATAGGCTACCCTTTGAATAACAGCAAGGGATCATTTATATGCACTTTCCCAGACAGAACAGTACATACCATGGCCTTTGTAACACCAGTTGTGGACACTGGTCGGTTGCAAGTGGTAGTACACCTACGAAACTCACTCTTGTTTGGAGTCCAGTACTGGGATTAAAAATCCCATATGCTACCAATGGGACTCAAACCTAGTTACTTACGAGTCTTAAGCCTGATGCAGTAACCACTGTGCTACGGAGGCCAGTATTATCATAAAAGTCCATATATGATAAATGTAATGATGAAACCACATGTATGCTGCTGAAAGCTTTGGTCTAGCTTTCTGTCACACACTGCGATGCCCTTTTCATGTACCTTGAAAACATCACATGGTGTGTGTAGAGCAGGCTTTGTTTTATAGACGAATCACATTTAATATCTATCTCTCTGCTGGACGCTTGTAATTTCATCTTATTGAGTTATTAATTTAAAGACCAGGCTAGTGTTAGTAAACAGCTTAGCAAATGAACAAATCATCTCTTTATCGCCAATTTTCACTTTCGTAATGAACACTATAAAACCAAGGTCATATGTTTTGTATGTTGATGGTATCTCGGTTATGATTGTATGTTACATAATTATGTTGAAACTGATAAATGTATATTGGAGCAAAATGCCTTGGCGAGTAGTTGAGGCAGATGGACTGTAGGTCTAGGACAAATGTGCTTGAATCTTAATTGGATATAAGTATGTAAATAAGTTATAATTAATTAACTAATAAACATAAAAAAGCCTTAATTTGTAAACGGTATATTGATGTTTTGAAGTTTATAATACCATCAGGTGTAGATAGGTTTCGTTTCGGGAACACCTGGTATCATCACTTCTTTAGCTGTGTTTCATAAATACGTACATGTACCATCTCGACTTTGTCACAATATCCTTTGAATTCTGCTCTGTGTAGAGATACACATATGTCTATGACAACGATTTTGTTGTTTAGATTTCCTTACAGTCCATTTCCTAGGCAACTAACAAAATAATTTATGTTATTTATAATCATTTGTTGTTGTTTATTTATATTTCCACAAGCAATATAATACATTCCTTCTCATTTTACAAAACAGATGTCTGAATAAATTCTCATTATCTAAGTCCATTTAAAGTTGAGTTAATTAAAGTTAAGCTTGTTTTACAAACTATTATCAAAATATCCATATTAATCAACTTTTATTGCTATTGCTTTCCTAATTTTTTCTGCTTTATTGCCCATTAAGGAATACTTCTGTTTTTACAAGTAACAATAAAGAAAATAACTATGAATAATTTACCCTAGTGTGGAAGCAGCAACTGTCGTGACTTTTCCCCGCCCCGGGGAGCGATACAGTCATAACAAAGCGAAGCATCAAAGCAAAACACAACCTAACAAATTATTTCTGCAATGGCTTCCATTCGTTATTCCACGGTTAAATTATGAATTGTTTGTATTGTGCTGTTGGTCCATTAAGCTTGTTGTCATTTTATCACCTGTGGGCACCTGCTGATGAAATCCATCACCTGGCTATCGACCAGAGAAATAGACGGCAGAAAATATAGAGGACGCAGAAATTGACGCTAAGGCTGGAGTTATAATCTTTTGTTGGATTGTTATAAGTCATGGTGAAGTAATGACTTGTTTCACTACACCACTACATAAAACATGGTCTTGTTATCCAAGCGGGGAGGTGATAATGGCAAAGAGTTATAGAATTCGGAGTCGACCACGTCTGTAATTAAGTTAAAATAGACACGTTTTGAGGTGAATGGATTTCACTGTGATTGAGGTGCAGCCTTCACAATTGAGAAAATTTATGGTAACCCCCTGTTTTTAAATGTAGTCCTTTTATATAGAGTAACTGGTGGAGGATAAAGGTAGGATTCCATGTACTCTTAGTGAGTGTTGCATGATGCGTAATGCATAAACAATGTTTTGTATTGCAATAGCCAGGACTGTTTCCATGTGCAAAAGTAATGCACAATGTGTACAGAGTGAAATGTAATGCGTTTTCCCACAATTCCAACAGAGTCGTTCGATAAAGCATCAAATATGAATATAATATAATGTTCACAAGTATTGCAATAATATTCATTTATTATTAAAGATAAAGTTTGTTTGTTTAACAACACCACTGAAACACATTGATTATCTATCAGCAGTTATTATATATCAAACTCACGACTATATATCGACACTTGGTTACAGAGAAAACCCACTGCCGCCACATAGGCCACTCAACATATTTTTTGTGTGCACTTTCCCAAAGACAGGACAGACAGACAAATTGTTTATTAAAGTCTCATCTCAGTATTAAAAACATAAAACATAAAAACATAAAACAGGATAACACACACAGCAGTCTTTGATAGACCCGTCGTGGATCACATGTTGGAACGGGAAATAACTGAGAAGGATTGATCTGTCTACCTATCAAACCTCAGGCAGATACTCCTGCACTGAGCTACACGTACGCCCCACTCTCCATTTATGATTAAACTGAATGGCTAACATTATTTCGCTTGTAACTTACAAAAGTATTTAATTACTTTAATAAACGGCATTGCTAAAACATTTTAACAGAAATGTCCGATCCTCCTCGTTGTAAATCTCAATGTCGGTTTTCCTGTGTATTCTCCGCCCATTTGTTAAGAAGCACCCATTTTCTGTTTGCATTAAGACTTAATCTAATTTCCTTCCATCAAGACGTATGATGTAATGTTTACCTTCCGTAATAGCACAATTGTGCACAACATTACGGCATGCGATCTTCCATTTAGTGATCTGGTCGAGACACTTGTGACATTAATCCCAAACTTTGTACTCTCAGTAATACTTCACAATCCCTATGAATGGCACTTGAAGGGAGACGAAGGTCGCTTGTGGTTTTGTCTGGTACGGTGGTGATGTCCTTTCTGCTAAACGATGCTTAATGGCAGAGTTGGTCATACATTGTCGTGTTGTAATATATCTCAAAAGCCAGGATATGAGAAGTATATTAATCGTGTACACAAATCAGTTACGTCACAATAACATGTTAACTTGGACTCCAACTTTTACATTACCAAGACATAATTATTATTTTTTGTGATATTTGCAGACGTATCAAGCAAGTTTTCCACAGGAGTTTTCCTGTTATTTCATCATTCCTCATTTTCTTCGGCCAAGAAGAAGTTTTCTCCTTAGAAATCACAATTTTCTAACAATGCACACATTCCTATCTACCTTTTAAAAAATGGGGGAGGAAGTTAATCATTTGCCCAATTTAACTGATATCATGATTTTGTAATCAGCTGCAGTGTTCTGAGCGTACTGTTTTTTTTGGTTTTTTTTGCCAAAGTAAGAATTATGGGATCCTACTTTAAACATCTTTTTTTCACTTTTATAAAATATTTTAAATTGTAGCATTTGTATTATAATGACCTCAAGATCTAAATGGCTTCTCCCTCATTTCAAAATTCTCTTTGATGGGACTGTATATTATATTAGTAAAAAAAAAACAGTCTATTATATTTATGTTTTTTTTTATAATCATTTTATTGGCAGATGCATAAAAGAGCATAATTATAAACATTATTTACAAACAAAACCCTCACAAAAATTCCTTTTTAATAAATAACCACAACTAATTAATGGGTTTTTTTTACGTTTCAAAATTACCGTATTCCTCAAAATAATGTGGGTATGATAGGATCTTGTTTGCCAGCTCATAGGGACGGACGTCTGTTGATTCACCAGCAGCGTGATGTCACTCCGCGATTTACTGCTTTTGTTTCTGTCTCGTCTCTCGCTGCGATGCACAAAGGGATTTTCAATCACTCCTGTCACTGATGCGACTGATGCTGTGAACAATGTGCGACTAATCCAATTACTGCTGATTACAAAAGAGACATTAATTAGACATTATCCGACAAAAAGATGACGGGTTTTTTTCATAAAATATATTTAGGCTTAAGCTGGGGTTTTTTTTAAAGAATCAGACATTTGAGTTAAATTATATTTTTAAAATAGTGTTCAAATTAATCAAACATAATGATATTTCTTGGTATACTCTGTCTGCTTGTCTGTCCACCCACCTGCGTGTCTGTCCATCTGTCTGCCTGCTCTTTGCCCACCTCCCAATTAACTGCCTGTCTGTATGTCCAACTATCTGTCTCTCTAACCGTGTGTCTGTCTGTATGTCTGTCTGCTTGTCTGTATGTAAGTGTGTGTATGTGTCTGCCTGCCTGTCTGTCTGTCTGTCTGTCTGTCTGTCTCTCCATCCCAAGACGTTATTAAACATTAGGTATTACGTGCATTATAGATGGTAAATGTAATATGTTAGATCACAAAAACTAAGTTCGATCCGACATAAAATTATTTGCATAAAAAAAATTAGTGAACTTTTTCGTACTTTTTTGCTATGTCTAGAAAATAATAATTATGGAAGTTAACTGATATACATCAAACTATTTTACAAAATGTATACTATTGAGAAATCAGGTGAAGAATTTGGTTCACTTTTTTTTTTTTAAATAATAATAAGCAAAAGTTGCCGTCTTGTTAGGTGACTAACCCTGACATCACCTATGTTTCTGGGGACAATAAATGTTTTGACAAAAAAAAAAATAAAAATAAAAAATCAAGGTCACCTGAACAGATTTACAGGAATTATGAAACCTTTTTATTTTGTCATTCTTTTGTCTGCAGCGAATGCCCATACCGGGCCATAAAGCCAATTAGTCAGCTTTTAATGGTGATGCGTTTTCTTTTGTCTTTTTGTTACATGATATAAAACACAGCCAAGACAAGTCGTAAAAATAATCTTTCCATTACCTGGCCGATCCTATCTCTGCAGCTGTCCCCACCGTTACCTGGATTTCAGAAGCCATTAGTTCATTACAAAGCGAGCTTAATTACCGGGTTTCCTAGGTGTAGTGATTCGAGGGATCTATGTCGTTGAAATTTGATCCATTTTAGCTATCTCGATGTTGTCTGTGTTATTACGATGGCTTCAAAAAGGTTCTTTTATTGGTTGGCTCAGTGGAAATGGCGTATACATTTTTGTTAATGGTTATTAAGATCAATGTTTGCATTGTGTTATAGATTCTTTTCTTGTCTGTCATTATCGTGAGTGTGGAATAAAGGGTCTAGGAATTAAATATACAGTAGATTTCATTTATTTACATATCGGTTTGTAGTGTAACTCTCTTGTATGCATATTTGTTTATGCTACACAAAACAGTACAAAATATAACCTATTTGGTTGCTTGTTTTGTGAAGTTATTCATATGACGTAAAACAGGCAATTTTACGTAATATAATGATAACCCTTTGACATTTCTGTATAATCATATAATAAATGAATGCAATGATGTAAATAAGGCAAGGACAGTTTTTCCCTTCTTAGCTCTGTTATACACTAATGAATTTGTGTGTGACTCAGTCATGGCATGATCACACGTTTTGTGCCAAAATGGTGAGCGATTCGCTTTAAGATTCCAAGCAAATGTATCTGGTATTTACAGGTGATCATGTATCCAAGTTTAACATTTCAAATTCTGCTTGGGACTTAATTTTTGTGGTCTTTAAGGACATGACCGGACTAAAAAAATTGTCATCCTTTATCTAAACATCATCACCTCTTGTTAAATATTTAAAAATCTATTTGAATGAATATATCTGACGTCTGTAAAAGATACATAATATACCAATTCTGTTATAATTAAGTAACCAACAAAAAGATACCAAAATATCCAATAGTCATTGCAAATTGCAGTCACTTATCGTAAATTAATACAAAACATTTTTGAGTCCTTTGTTAAAAGTTGCCTTCCACGTTTGAAATATTTGTTCACGATAACCTCGGCCCAACAGTTGAAAGCCGTAAAAGAGACGAGTTCCCATTTCATGCCAGACTGACATTACTTGTATGAAAGGCATTCATTTTGTGCTGGGTTTATGAAGATACTGGCAGGTCAATCTTGAAGATCATAGTTGTGAGAATACAACCACACACATGTCTGCCCTATCATCTACTTCCATCAAAATTGCAGTTGGTGCAGACTGGCATGATATATGACTCGAAGGCGAAGGTTATTGTTCAAATGGAACTTGCACTTCCTAGATGTATTTCAAGATTCAGTAGGCTGTATGTCAGGCAGATGGTCTACAATTAGTCTGCAGTAGGCTGTACATGTGACAGATGGTCTACAATTGGACTGCAATAGGTGCAGACTGGCATGATGTATAACTCGAAGTCGAAGGTTATTGTTCAAATGGAACTTGCACTTCCTAGATGTATTTCAAGATTCAGTATGCTGTATATCAGGCAGATGGTCTACAATTAGTCTGCAGTAGGCTGTATATCAGGCAGATGGTCTACAATTAGTCTGCAGTAGGCTGTACATCAGGCAGATGCTCTACAATTGTGCTGCAATAGGCTGTACAATGGTGCTATGCTCCATAAATGGTGCAAATCAGTCCAATGATCTATGTTGTATATGAGAGCAATGTTTCAGCATCAAGGGATGATAGAAAAATAATCCTTCGTTATGTACTGTTGTGTGATAGGGCTTTTCCACCCTTGGGTACCATCAGCACATTATGAAGGATTCTTATATTCTTATATGTACCATGGTTAGTGTGATGGCTTTTGAGAGGTCATGACCTCTGATCAGCAAACCGATGGAGGCGTACCGATTGGCTATTGACTGTAGTCGTCACTGGATCTGTGTCAGCAACTCTGCAACTATCGCATGTCGATTTTAATAGAAGCGTGTAAATTAGGTCACCCTAGTGGTATCAGAATAATTTGCATTTTAAAAAAACCAGGTTTTAAAGATGATGTAAGAAATAGAATATTATACTTATGCCCTTTAGAGATAATTTTTCTCACAACTCGTGTTTTCCATATGTATCTAACTCGTTTCGCTCAATATATACATTTCGAAACCACTCGTGAAATAAACCATCTTAAATGGGTATTTGTATATTATCATCTATGTGCTATTCAACTGTGATTCATTTTGTGCGTGGAAAAATGATTATGTAACCAGACTACGCTAATAGGTATTTTATGGGATATCGAAACAATGTAATTGTAAGGTTCTTAATCTATTTTATGTCTCGGGCGGAAAAAAACACCTGCGTATAACCAATATCAATGGCACTTCTTCTCCCATATAAAATGTCAGGTATTAACCATCTCAACAAGTCTGTCATCACCAGAGCAGACTCATTGTTGAATACAATAGAAGCAAAAACAACATGACACCGCCACACACAACCGCTTTATATTGTGGATATTTGTTTTACCTATATATGGAACCTCAATAGAAATGTAGACAACATGACACCAACACAGATACAACTGCTTCATATTGTGGATATTTGTTTTACATATGTATAGGTGTCCAAACAGAAATGTCGACAACATGACACCAACACACACAACTGCTTCATATTGTGGATATTTGTTTTACCTGTATGGGTGTCACAACTTAAAGAATTGTTTGGGGATAATTTTACATTCCACGGTTGGTAGTCAATTGTATTATGCACACTTAGCCATTATTCGATGGATTTTCCTTGCCCATCAGTATGTGTGGTATGCCTAAGCGTGTTTGGGTGTTTTGAAAGTGTGGGTTTCTGAAGTGATAAGTTGGGTGTTTAACCCAGACCTATCTGTTGTGATAGAGCGGGCCGTAGTCCAGAGGTAAGATGTCTGCATGTGGCCGGATGGGTCGAGAGATTGATCCTCCACAGCACAAAACATTTTTATGGGCTATTTTCCATTCCAGCCAGTGGTACACTACTGGTTTATCAAATTCTGCGGTGTGTGTTATCCTGTCTATGGGAAAGTGCACATAAAAGACCCCTTTCTGTCATTCGTAGAAGAGTAGCATATGTGGCAGCAGGTTTCCTCTGTGACCATGTGTCAATATAACCATACATCTGACGTCCAATAACCACTGATTTATAATCGATGTGTTTCTGGTGGCATCGTTAAATAAAACAAACTTTACTTTTTTTCTGTTATGATATTTCACAGTCCATTGGTAGTGGTACATTATCTGAACTTTCAGCACACCTTTCCTTTCCTTCCCCACCCTTGTCATGTCTCGGACTATATACTTTGTTTTTAACTCATACTAATAAATTATCATGTCACAAGACAGTCTTAGTATCCTCTATGTCTAGCAAAAAAGGATATTGGAAAAGTCTTAATATAATAATATATACATTGACCAATACTTTACAATTAACAAAGATCATTTAACCAAAACTTCAAACAAAAAATTCTTTGCTGTTACTGAAGAAAGGTATTGATATCAGGTTTTCATTAGCCCATGATTAATTAATAAATTCATTCATTCTTTAATCAATATTCTCTAGTCAGTAAACAAACAAACTTTTTTAAAATGATTTTAATAAAGCACCCATCACTATATACCATTGCTATTTACTTTTATTTATCTATCGAATCAATTAAACTAAAAAAAAAATATTTGATGTGCCATTGAACACAAAAGTTGGGCCATTAAAATGCTAAACCTCTCTATTTGCAAATGTGTCTGGTAATGCTTTTAACAACAATTACTGTTTCACTGCCACCTGAGCACTAGCACATTTTTTTTAACTGTTTGGCTGTAACACCATGAAACGGAAATAAAATTTGTATATATTGTTGAATTGGAGAAAATCTGGACAGATATGGCTTACTTCAATCACATAAATATAGTTTCTACATTTCAATTGGAATGCTTTAGTGGAAAACTGTCTAATATAAGTACATGTTCTAATCTAACTATCCCCCTTTCTCGATTATATTTATTGAATCTTCAGTGTAATCAGTAAAGTTGATGGTTTAAATCCTTTTCTTTACAGCTCAAACGCTCGATCAAAGAAACAAGCACAATAAATAAATATCGCGATTGTAGTAGTCATTATACTTCTATAATTTGTGATGTAAATAGAAACAATCAACCGGTCTCTGTGGTATGGTGGTTAGATCACTTAGCTCAAGACTGGTAGGTACTTGGTTCGAATGCTGCTTGAGGCTCCAACCCTAATAAGTGCTTTGTAAGTCTCAATGTATAGGTGTACACACCACTTACACTGGTCAGTGTTAAACTGACCAGTTAACAAAGACCATGGTATGTACTGCAGTGTTCTTTCTGTAGGAAAGTACATTTAAAAGATCCCTTACTGCTTATCAAATAGCAGTAGTAGGTTTCTTCTCATACTGAATGAATGAATATGTCTGGGAGAGTGCAAATATAAAAGACCCCTTGCAGTTTAGTAATAACATTAACTTCTGTCCAGGACAGGCAGTCGAGGCAGCTGGACTGCATGTCAAGGACAGACTTGCTTTATCCTCAATTATTGATATAACTAACTATAAACTAAAAATAACCATTACATTGGTAAACTAAGTTTTATTTATAAATCTCCACTCTGAGAGGGAAGTGATTTACAGGCAGTCGAGACAGCTGGACTGCATGTCAAGGACAGACGTGCTTGAACCTCAATTATTGATATTGATTACTAACTATAAACTAAAAATAATCATTACACTGGTAAACTAAATTTTATTTATAAATCTCCTCACTAAGAGAGAGAATAGTGATCTACAGATTGAATTTCTGTAGATCCACTTTAGACAGGCAAAAAGAATTGACGACTTTATAACTACAAGCTTCGGCAGTTAATGGAATTCGAATGGCCGATCTGATGCAGTGAGTTTATGGGATGTTTCTGGGTACATGGGAGCCCGATTGAGGAGTGATAAGCAAATGACTGGATTAATCAGCCAGCAAAGCCAAGTATAATGGCCTCCGCAGACAAATTGCCACAATAGTGTTGTATAGAGAGTTTTCTTTCCTATCGCAGTGCGAACCTGTCACGAGTTTGAGTAAAATGATGGGAAATTGATGAGAATTTGACGCACACGTGCGGGCGTTTTGTTTAGCATATCGGGAATTAAATATTCCGCGATCTGCATAATTTCATATTAGTTGATATGGTGCAGAAGAGGAATATTGAGCGTGTAATTTTATATAGAAATGCTGCATAATGCATCGCGGTCATTTGTAGATGATTGTGCATTTGATGCATCGTCAACATTCACAGGTTTCCTAGTGTGTACCTCTGGCTATTGTAAAACGGGTAATATTCGCGGCATGCAATTTTCTCGTTGCAAAAGATAAAAAGTTTGTTGAATAACACCTCTGGAACACATTGATTATTGGATATCAAAACACAGTTGTATTGATGCTTGATCGTAGAGGAAACCAGCCACATAGGCTATTCTCTTTGAATAACAGCAAGGGATATTTTATGTGCACTTTCCCACTGACAGAATAGCACACACTAGTGAGATTTCTTGAAATATTGCAGGATATACTGCCGCAAATTGCAAGGTTGATCCAATCAGAGTTCGTAGCTATAAACTTATTGGATTAGAATATGTCGTATGTACCGGTATATCATTTTAACCAAGCATGTTACAACATTACACCTAGGTGTACAGGTTTATTTGCTTGTAAACAAATGACCTATTGACAGCAATACCTTTATTACACATTTAATAAACCAAAATGCTTTTTTAATATTCATCATACTTTTGTCATTTTAAAAGATGTATATTGTACACATTTTAATTCCAAATTTTGTTTCTTTCTGTCGTTTCAGTTTTCGCCGCTCATTCAAGACACAGTATTAAAAGGAACATTCAATGCCACTCTGAACAATCCTATAGCTCAACAGATGGAACCAGTGCAAAACATCGAGACGTCAAAACATGCTTTCCTATTGGGAGTTTAATGTGAGGTTCTAAACCAACCAATCGTTAATCACGTAACAAACTCATTAGGAATATTTTATTTCATCTGCAGCCAAGAGAAGAAGTTGTAACATACATGTGTATAGATAACAGCCAATAGTTGCTGATGTAATATCTATACATTTGTTACATGGTTTGGCATTGGCTGGTTTATTTTGTTTGTGCCACAGACAGTATTGTACAAATTATGAATCCATCTTTACTAAGAAAAAAGGATTTATTACAAGTAATTAAAATAAAATTTATATTAAAATTATATGTTTGCTATTTATTTTGATGTGAGTATTATATACAAACAGATGTACATTATATAGTATTATAAACAAACAGATTTACATAATATCTATTATAATTATTACTATTGTAAAATGTTTTAGAAAACGGTTTTACATGAATAATTATTGCACTAATCACAGGGATGAATTTTGAATGTGTATGCAACTCAACTGTGTATATTTTGAGAACAAATAAAGTCCAAACGTCCATTTTGTAGAGCTAATATGTGATGTGAAATTACACACTTGTTGATCAATTACATCTTTTGTGTCCTATATATATACATTTTGAGAACAATTAAAGTACAACCGTCCATTTTATAGAGCTAATATGTGATGTGAAATTACATACTTGTTGATCAATTGTGTCTTTTTTGTCCTATTATGGCTCGAGTGCGCGAGTGTTTGCCTTGAATATTGAGGCGAAATGGCCAATATTGATTACACCGCTGCGCTGCAACCATTCTCCGATCGCTTCGCAGACGACCGGGTTATCACATTCATCAGTTCACTTCGTATTAAACTGATGCGCGGACCGAGTCAATCTTGGCTGTCTAGATTGGATTAACCGTGTATTTTTTATTGACATTATTTTACTCCTTTTATCTGTGATATTTTTGTGTTTTATATTCTATTTTTAATTAATTTTAACAGAATTGACCAATTTCAGTGAAATGGAAGTATATTTATAACTACTGATGTGTAAGTCGTACAGATTTGAAGATGTTTTTATTGTTAAGTAAGATCTATTTTTAATGAGCATGTGTAGAAATGACATCTACATTTGTTGAATAATCTAACAGTATTAAACAACTAGCAAGGGAACTGTAATATTTCCTAGTACCGGACAAGTTACAATTAAAAAAATATATATTCAAACAACAATGTAGTTGAAAGAAGAAGAAAAAACATAAAAAACTCAGGAAAAATTGCTTTGGCCATTCGCTGTATGGTCGTTCGACATTTCAACAGAGTTAATGCTCTTGGGCCTCATGCTGATATGATTATTTGCTGGTGAGCACACATAGGGTGTACTAATTATTGCCTTGGGTTAAGTATTTCAAGCAATAATACTGTAGGCTAATATTTTGTTTTATTGCACTGCTTCAACGTTTCGAGTAGGATACTGCATGTAATATGGTGTAACAAGTGATGTTTTAGGAGAAAGCATGAATGTGCCAACTCTGGGTGGTTGTGGAAAGGAAAAAATGGCCACTACAATGCGCATACTCAGCACTTTTATCAAATTTCGGCTTTTAGATCGTCACAAGTATTTATATTTTTGGCAGAGATGTTATCTGACAAATTACGTATTTATAGCATACCTAATGATCAGTGACAAACGATCCTACATTTTAGCAATTTAATCACACAATTTTATACCAAAATATTTGTATTCCCTTCCTTTGTCCAGCACACCAATTTGTTTGGGCACTACCCTGTTAAGAAGGTGGAGGGTGGGAGGGGTATCGGAATGATGTCTTCACACCCATGCATGCAGCACAGGAAAATCAACCACGGTACAATAATAAGTGATTTAAAAACATTACTGTATAGAAATTAAAATTCTCTAATAGTGTGGGTTTATGGGTGTTTGTATATTTGTGTTTAAAGACACTGTGACCTCTGTTATTGTATTAAAATGATGTAATTGTTATAGTGCTCATGTTGCTACAGTTAGATGTCAGCTACCGATGGAAAAACAGACTCTTTAACATCAGTTAGTTGGCTTGGGTATTCGTTATGCATGTTAAACCATTGAACATCAATCAGTTAGTTGCTGCAGTTGGTGATGTCGACTACCAATGGAAAAAGAGAATGAACATCAGTTAGTTTGCTTGGATAATCGTTATGCATGTTAAACTATTGAACATCAATCTGTTAGTTGCTACAGTTGGTGATGTCGACTACCAATGGAAAAAGAGAATGAACATCAGTTAGTTGCATGTTAAACTATTGAACATCAATCTGTTAGTTGCTACAGTTGGTGATGTCGACTACCAATGGAAAAAGAGAATG
>JAULBR010137522.1:0-15970 GCA_032355825.1 Melanodrymia aurantiaca
CTATAGCCCATTGCACGTGAAATCGTTATGACACCTGTCATACCGATTATATTTCCCTGTATATCTTGAACTACGTGAATAATAATGACTTATATGTTGTCATATAATTATCATGTATGTATTTGGAATATACATCTATTCGCGAAAACACATCTGGCTATTCAGTGCCCATCACAATCTGCATGGGTAATATTTATTTTTTACATGAAAATTATCTTTATATATATGTTAATTTTATTTAATTTCCTATTTCTAAACAAAAATGTTTGAATACTAATCATGTTGCTCTTATTTTTGTTCCTAGGGTGATGCGGATACGTCATATAAACTTGACTGTTCTGCAACCCACTATGGGTGTTGTCCAGATGGGAAGACTGTGGCTAAGGGTCACCAACATAAGGGATGTCCTGTTTTCGTCACTGGTATGTGTTTTTTATTAAAATGATTGTAATAATTATAATAGAGTTTTCTATGATCTGAATTTTGCAATAATGTATGGTATTGATAACAGGTTTTCTGTTTATGATGATCATTTATATTTAAATGTCGGGATCTTTTATATGCACTTCCTCACAGACAGGACAGTACATGCCACAACCTTTGTTAACCAGTAGTGGACTATGGTTGGCGTAAACGGTGTAACCTACCAAATTAGATTTGCAAGGTACTCACTAGAGTGATTTTAAAATCCGATCACCTCGAGGGAGATTTGAACACAGTACGTACAAGGTGTGAGTCCGGTGGTCTAATCACTAGACCACATAGACCGGTATGTATTTATTCCCAGTATACGAGTATTTGAATGCTCATTTACGTAGGTCCATGTAGGTGTGGCTGTGAGAAGTAAAGCACACAGTGCTCAGGCATGTGGACGTGGTGCTTCGTTCACAACTCTCTTGTTAACCTTTCCCTCCGATAGCATCACCTCATGACCATTCCACACACTTCACCCTAATTAATTGACGCTCTGGCTCCATTTAATAGTCCATGTCAGGAAGGCTTATACAGGTATAATTTATACATCACCGTGCACCACCATGATCATAAAGTATTCTTTTTTATATCTCTTCGAGACTGGGGTTCCTGTTACCTCCTAAACTTAAAGGGTAAGGACTATAAGAGAAGCACATTGTGCAGAAGTCGGTGTACAATGTATATACTTGATGTCATGTATGTACACAGGATTCTCTCAGGTGGGGTCCGGGTGTGGTTAGGGTGTGGAAGGTACGTTGAGGGTGTGATGTAGTGAGCTAGTGTACAATGTAGATACTTGATGTCATGTATGTACACAGGATCTCTCAGGTGATGGAGGGTAGGGTGGGGTGCGGGTGTGGTTAGGGTGTGATGAAGGTACATTGAGAGTGTGGTGTGGTGAGCTAGTGTCCAATTTAGATACTGGACATGTATGTGCACAGGATTGTCTGAGGTTATGGAGTGGGGCTGGGTGCAGTGCAGTGTGGTGCATTTTTAGGGGGAACTTATTTCAATAAGAAATTTTAAGTGGTTTTTTTTCAGAAGAGTAAACCTAATACAGTGGGGTTTCTGAAATGATTTGACACATTGGGATGGGTTATATATTCACCTTTCATGCCTCTCTCACTATGGGTCTAATATCATACAGATGCAAGCAGTGTAGCAATTGCTAATGTGAATTAACAACCAGACAAGACAGTCAACCTGATATGCTTCATAGTGCTGCTAAAATAAAGAAAATATTTATCAAGCAGTGAAGTTAACATATTGTTTAACAACAGTAAAACATTTATACAGTTGGTCAAGCAGGCCACCGAGGAAGAAATCTGTGGAGAGAAAAAACATGACATAAAACGACAAGAAAATAACTTTTACATCCCATATTACTGAGTCATCACCTGACTGATGTGACAAATTACAGACTACTTACTGTTTGTATTCTCACAAACAACAACTTCTCTAACATAAGGTAGAGGCCATGATAACAATTTTATAAAAAAGAAACAACTCAATATTATTAAACCCACTCTTCTAAAATTATCTTATTTGTTTGGCTTCTGTCAAACGGGTAATATTCGCAGCTGTAAAAATTTTCCATTTAAAAACAAAATCGATCAACTCGCGATATGAAATTTTCGAGTTTCAAGAACACAAGTCTTAGTTGTTGTCTTTTTTAATAGTTCGCGAAATTACATGGGAATAAAATCCGTTTTACAGTGTTTTAAGCCCACATTTGTATTTTAAAAAGACCCATCCTTACATAATTTAGACTATGGGCCTGCCTACAAATAATGTCTAAATGTGAATATTCATCATATTGCATGAGAGAGCATTATTGTCGGTGATATCTTATAATTATTAGCTTGTGAAAGGTGTGAAAGAAATCATGAAAGTTACTGTTTTCATGATCATTTACCTGTAATGTACAAGCGTGTGTCAGAGATTATTTTAATCTTGGAAGAGCCAATTTAGAATAGGGGTGGCCAACTTGACATAATATAAACAATCTAAAATATATTATAAAAGTGAAAAAACTTTTGTAAAAAAATTGTAAATTTGCAAAAAAAAAGAAACAGGAGGGTCAGTTCAACCTAGTCTGATGACCTGAAAGTTGTTATAGAGATGGGTCTGTGTTTGTGTGTGTCTGTGTCTGTGTCTGTGTCTGTGTCTGTGTCTGTGTGTCTGCTGCATTATTAAAACTCACTATTTAATTCCTACAAATACAATAGGCATACATAACGAACATGAAAACCTTTGTAAATGGAAATCTCTTCTGTTGTAACTGGATCCCACACGGAACAGTTTGGGACAAATTATCAACCAATTCTGTCTGCGTTTGATTATGTGAGTATTTGTTTATATGTGGGAACTGGTATTCCTCTGTCATGAAAGACAATACAAACAAGATTGGAATTGCTGATGAACTTTAAATACTGTGGAATGAAATGATCCCTTGTTTAACCTGGTAGACAGTTGTGAAACTAGAGGGAAACGCGCTGTGCCACAGATATAGCTGCTATCTGAGGTTATTGAACTGTAGACAATAAAGATATAACTTGTAGACGATGATGTTATAATGGTATACATCCCAGCCAATTGGGGGGAATCTATTAACACAATCCACCCCAGTCCCCAGCAGATTTATTTCAGCTGAGGTAACACAATGGAACATAAGAGTGTAACAGAAGATGTAACCTTGTGTTTGATAAGCAGCGGGTGTCGTTTGTGTGCTCTTTGCGTAAACCATAGATCATGACAGGCCTTTGATATACCATTTGTGGAGAAGGGGTTAAAAAAGGAAATCTTGGCCTATTGTTAATGAGCAGGATCCGTAGTGCAACCATTCTACAATCATCTCTGATGGAGCAGAACATACCTCCCAGCAACAGTGTTCTGATGAGCATGAAGTCGAGGGATCAATACTCCTCAGTGGATCCATTGGGTTATTTCAAAATCCAGCAGTCATCAATGACTGGTATATTTAAGGCCATGGTCTGTACTATCCTGCATGTGGGAAAGTTCACATGAAACGTCTCTTGTTGTTAATCAGTAAGAGTAGCCTATGATGTGGGTGTGGGTTTTCTCAGCATGTGTTTAACGTCCTATACCCGATGATTAATTTAGAATTGGTGTCGTCAAAACAAAACAGGTTTACTTATTTGTATTGCAGTCACCTACTGTGTTTATATTAGTAAATGATCTACCATTGAGGTGGATCTGGATTCTGTATTTAGTTACTGAGATGATTAATAAATAAACTACATCCTGCTCCTGTGTTGATATGAGAAGTAGTGAAGATTTGCAGGTTGATGCATATTTGACCAAATAGAGAACAAAATAAACACATACATATTTTTAAATAAGGATTATTGGTTATTTCTTTTAGGTCGATAACAACAACATATCATGGGATTTTGTTTGGTTGCCTTTTGAGGTAACACAAAATAGTTTTCACTTGCTATACATGTAGGTGTGAGTGACTGTTAGATTATGCATATCTTGTATTACCTATCCCACTGAGGCTAGATTTGTATTTGTTATTTGTGTGTAATGTAGAAGAGTAATTACATTGTATGGTCATAAAGTGAAGGTTACCAGTATTAAGACTTGAACTAGTTCAAGTTAATGTTAGTATTGTGAATGGTACCACATTGATCAATATTAATCACTGCCTATTGATTGTGAAACACATGGTTATTTTGACTCTCACAACAAACCCACTGCTGCCACATAGGTTACTCTTATCTCAGCAGCAAGCAATCTTTTATATGCACTTTTCAGCAGAGAGGATAGGGTATACCACAGGATTAGATACACCAATCATGGACCACTGGTTGGAAAGGGAAAAACCCATTGGGTCTACCAAAGAGGATTGATCCTGCGACCTCAATCAAGCGCACCGAACAGACATTCCAGTGGTGATCCGGTCAGAATAGAACAGACAAGTCCCTTAAACATTTAACAATGTCACATGCTTGATGTGAATCGAGTTTCATTTAATTGTTACTGCTTGTTTGTTGGTGCTCTTCATATTGGCCTTCTCTACAATAGTGTGTTGAGTTTTTACTGTGAAAGGGAAGCATCCTCAAATAACAAATAGATTTGTCACAATGGACGGAGTGTGGCTGGAGTACGGACTGCAGTACGACGGATCATCTTGATGATCAATTGATAGGCCCACTTGGAAATGACCATTGTAAGCGTCATACAAAGGCTGAGTGCTATTGTCCACCTCTTGTCAGCAAAGTCAATGGACGTGACCACTTCCAAGACCAGCTCAAGTAGTGACCACCAACCATAAAAGTGCAAAATTGGCCGGACCATGTGAAACTTTCAGTAATCAGCGGCAGACTTGGACATGTTTAATCCAGCTAACTCACACATGAGCACACACTACTGTAAAAAAACTAAATTCATTCATGCCACCCTACGTGTATGTATGAGGTCATCATTTCAAATACATTTACATTTTTTCATTCACTTATTGGCACATATTTTCTCCCTGGATGACTAAGTATTGAAAGTGGAGATAGAGGAAACTTGTGATGTTAGGACCCTCACCTTTCATTGTAAGCTCAGACACCTAGACAGAGTGCTTCTGTGTGTATGTGCATACATTAGCACAGCCTATGACTGTCTGTGTGATAGTCAGTCGACTGGCTCACTAATGTGAACATTTATAACCCATAGTGTTGTGAGGCATGCAGGGAGGTGGCGTCTCTCTCTGTTAAAGCCACTCAGTAAATGAGTGGGGATCTGTTAATCTTCAGTACTGTGTAATTATTAACGATGGCACAAGCTCTCGTACCTGTGATGGTATCACTAGCATCGTGTCGCCTCCAGTCCGACACCGGCCCTTGCGACTCTTTTAGTGTCAAATGGTTCCATGATCAGCGCCTAGGCACCTGTAGGCGCTTTTGGTATGGAGGATGTGAAGGAAATGAAAATAGATTTGATTCAAATAGTGAATGTATTAAAGCTTGTGAAACTGTGAAAGAACAAATTGAATTTGATGAAAAAAGACAAAAATCTAACATTGCAGATCGGTGCAGTTTGGAGCAGTCGAGGGGGCCGTGTGGAAATTACACCTTGAAGTGGTATTTTGATTCTCAGACCAGCACGTGTAACATGTTCTGGTACGGAAGTTGTGGCGGAAATGATAATCGCTTCGTTACTGAAGATGAGTGTGAAAAGATTTGTTTGAAGGATAAAGAAGGTAAGTCAAATTTTTCCTATTTTTTATTATTTTTTATTATAGAGTGATCTTTGAACTTGGGGTTGGAGGAGAGGGAGGGGCCTATAATAAAAAATGTAAAAAACAATATGGAAGAACACAACGCTGTAAAAAAAACCTTTCTCTGTCAGTCCTGCAACATTGTCATGGGTGTACACTCTCAAGAAGACTCAGCTTGTTTTGTTTATTTCAATGTATTACTCTATTTGAGACACCGAGAGAAGATGGATTATTTAATACTTGAAGTAAACTTTATACACATTGGTCTTTGTATACAGATTAAAATTTATTGGCACAACAGACATCCTTGAAGTAAACTTCTAGACAGTGGTCTTTGTATACAGGTTAAAATGTGTTGAGATATCCGCAACAGAAAAACTTTAAGTGAACTTTATAGACTGGTCTTTGTATACAGGTTAAAATGTGTTGATGTATCCGCAACAGAAATAACTGAAGAGAACTTTATAGACAATTGTCTTTGTATACAGGTTAAAATGTGGTAGATATATCCACAACAGAAATAATCGAAGAGAACTTTATAGACAGTGGTCTTTGTATACAGGTTAAAATGTGTTGATATATCCACAACAGAAATATTTGTATACAGGTTAAAATGTGTTTATTTATACACAAAATTTTATGACGTAAACAGAACAGAAATAATTTTGGTGAATTATATAAACAGTGTCCATTGTATACAGGTTGAAAGTGTTAATTTGTACACAACAAAAATACTTGATGTGGACTTTATACACAGTAGTCTTGTACACAGGTTGAAATGTCTGACATAATTATAAATAACAAAACATACTTGTAGTCACCTGTATAGACAGACCGGTGTGTTCGTATACACGTGAACTTGAATATCCCTCCGCACTGTTCCAGTCAGATGTTTGACTTTCTCATCCCTTTTTGTCACCTTCCTTTGTCATTAAGCTGCATGTTCAAAATGAGAACCAAGAATGCACTAAAACACTTTTTATAGCATCTACCTTTCACAAATATCTGTTGGAAGACAGTAGTTCCATCAACAAAACAATGTCTGACTTCTTTTTTCATTTTATGTACATGTTCTGGGAAAGCACTCAACATTTTGTAATATCACAGGCCTACCAACTATAGGGAATTTTCTGAGAAATTCGGAATTTTCAACCCATATCCGGAAATTCGGAATTAATACCAAATATCCGGAAAGTTTTTCAAAATCTATGCCAAAAACATCTCTGACATATTTTGAGAGTAATCTATATGCTTGTTGTTCATTTGTAAATTTATACAAAAAGTGTGTCGTTCGGTTTTTATTCAATTGTTCAAAAATTGCGAGCGCGTGCTTTTTTATTATTATTTATTATTTTTTCATAGTGTGTTCGCGCGCTTAAATATAAAAATATTACAAAATTCCGGAAAAAATGTTGGTCACCCTGATATCAGGCTTTACACATGCACACATCAATAGCACCCCTTTCTATAGATAGTGCCTCATTTTTTTTATCCACATCCACCTCATCAGCTTCAGTTTTAGTGTGGGATGTACATGTAGGTAACATGGGATGTAGGTGAAATGGAAAGTAAGCATGATGGAGAAAATGTAAGCGCAATGGAATGTTCACAAGCTGCGATGATACCTGTGAAATAAAAATACTTGACAACTAATTGCTGTATTCATTACATGTTCCCCCTTTCTACAACACTCAATGTCATTCCTGCTTTAACAATGGTTCTTAACTTCCACAATATCACTTTGTCTCTGTGCTTTTGATAGATACATTTTTAAATCAATATTTAGCTTTTTGTGGGTAATTTAGATTACTCTTTGAGGTATGGGCTTTTCATTCTATTCTATTTTAGTTTCCTTTTGAGTCAGATATTTACATTTCTACATAGAGTGATAGACTGTTGTTTCAGTCCGCCACTCAGTTATATCTGAACACGTTAGATATTTATTTATGTACCTCGTTAATCTACTTTTTCTCAAATAGTACAAATGTATGTTAAATTATTTTAATTCAGCTTAATCAAGGGCCAGGCCATGATTTAATTGTTTACATTACATTAGCATGTTGTTTAACATACTCTTAAGTTTGCACATGCTAACACTGTTTGCCTTGTAATTTACATGTTGGTTATAAGTGTGGTCTATGCTAATCCATTGAAAGAGTTAATTTAGACCACTGCTTACTTTTCTCCAACCCTTATCTCTGTGTAAAGATCAAGTGAATTAATTCAACAGCCATTCTGGCCCATCTAGCACAATAACGGCATCATACACATTGTTGTTAGTATTTATTTGTGGATTCCCTGCAGTGCTTGTGGACAGATGTGGTCTATTCAAGCGTTTGATGTTTTCTCAGGATGAAGTTTGGGTGATTATTAGACCTGGCTTCCAATCTCTCACTTGTAACGGAGTTGTGTGTCAGCCCAGGTTAGCATGTGATACATAAGGTTGCCAATTAATCGCCAGTACAAGCTTTCAGAGCTATTTCTTTTTACACTATATATAGCAATACAACAAATGTAGTCAAACTTGTAGAAAATTAATTATTTCAAATTTCAGAGCTCATCAGAGCTATGTATTTTTACACAGCTGCGTATCTGCTAGTCATATTCCAATGATCAACATGTATTGTCAACCATAATTAGTCTTTACCATCTAAAGTATGATCATTGTCTTTTTATTGTACATTATTAAGCAAAATTAAGTTACTTTATTTTCTAAATGTTGGCAGCAAATTATCTACGAACAACCGTTGGTTTTGCACAACTAATCTTGAAACATGAAAAAACAACCAGTTATTTATGATCATCGGTAGGTTTTGCACAAGTAATCATCGAACATGAAAAAACAACCAGTTGTTTATGATTATCGGTTCGTTTTGCACAGGTAATCCTCAAACATGAAAATACAAACAATTCCCACCTGAAAGTACCTACGGCACACTTTGCACTTATAGTGGCTACTTACACACCAGGTTCCTAAATACATTCCGCTCCAATAGCCACGTAATTAAAACCTGCCACCGCTTGTTACAATATATTATTTCACAATACCATTACTTTTACTATCCATGTATGCACTGTGCAGTGCAAATTGAGTAGGTTCATTATTATCACATACCAACAAATTTAATCATGATTTTGATATTGCACATTTATAAGATGTTCTTGAGGATACGCTTTTATCACCGGCCTCCGTGGCACAGTGGTTAACACATAGGGCTTAAGACTGGTAGGTACTGGTTCAAATCCCATTGAATCATCGCATATTAGATTTTTAAGCCCAGCTCCGGCTCCAACTCCACAAGGCTCAAAGGATAGGTGTACTACCATTTACACCGGCCAGTGTCTACAACTGGAGTAACAAAGGCTATGGTATATACTGTTTTGTCTGAGAAAATGCATATAAAAGGACCCTTGCTATTTATCAAAAAAGAGTAGCAGTTTTCCTCTCTCATACAAACACTAACTTCTGTCCTTGCCAGGAGGTCAAGGCAGCTAGACTGCATGACCATGATAGAATATGCTTGAACATTAATTGGGTATAAGCACATAAATAAGTTATAACTAACTTACTTTTTTAAATGATGATTTTGCTGTATGTAACATATGTAACATGCGTACAGGCCTACACACTGTTCATGGTAGTGCATGGTTAGAAGTGTTTGCAGATGGGTTGGGCTTTTTAAATGGGGAATTAATACTTTAAGTTGTCAGTATATTTTTAGCGAGTATAATTATAGTTGACAGAGTGTATGTACTGGGGATTGGAGGTAAAATAATCAAACAGTCATAGTCTTTCTGCAGTTTGAACAACATACATGTATTTGGCTGTTTTTTCTAACTTTGTTTAATTGCATATTGAAGTAGTTGAGCCTTACTACAATGCATACATGTATATATATTATACATGACAGTATTTTGTGAGCTTCATAGAAGTGTTTGACTATTAAACACTTGCAACTTTTATTGCTAATTATGGTAATTAAGCCTGTTTTGTGTGTGCTATAAATGGAATAATGAATGCTAATAATTTGAGCAATAGTAACTGATGTGTGATGTTTATCGCTATCATTAAATTTCTTCTCATTCAACAGATGAAATCAAACCATGCAACTCTTGGTAACATCAAGGCCTCAAACAACCTATAATTGATTATTAATTTAGGAATTCATTCTAACAATATTTAATTTTCACGTTGTTACGGTTTATATTTTTTGAGAAAACTAAGAATACTTGAAATGATTAATTGATGCATGTGTGGTTGGTACATCACCGTGGTCAGTCACTATTAATTGCATCACCTGTCGTGATGTATTTCAGTAAGTACGGCTTTATGCAGCTTTCAGCATATCCAGTTTCCGCACCACACGCTATAGCAAGTATAATTGGTGGGCTAATTGTGTATGTACAATCTGAGCAATTAAGACCTATCGTCTATCACAGTCTGAACTCACAAAGTGTGCTGATCATCATAATGGGAGTCTTCATGTGCAAGAGAAAGCACTGCTACATCTTGCATGTCTTACACCCTTTGATTTACCACCTGGCAACTGCATGAACAGTCTGTTAGTAGTGTTACTGCCTCAAAGCAATCACTATTTCCACTAACCTTTTTTTCTGGATTGTTCAAACATTTTTGCATCCACCTGAGGTTCAGGAGGGTGAATGGTTGAACATCATCAGTGAACTTGTTGGACTATTTCCCATTACAACCAGTGGTCCATGACAGATTCGTCAAAATCCTGGATTGTGCTTTTGTGTCTGAGGGAAAGTGCACATAAAAGACCCATTGCTGTTAATCAGTTAGATTGGCCTATGCAGCAGAAGATTCCTTCTCAGACCAAGTGTCAAGATACACATGTAACTGTGTGATTGACACCCAATAGCCAGTTACTAATAAATCAATGTGCTCCAGTGGTCTTGCTAAATAAAGCAACTTTATCAAATAGCCACTGGTTATTGATCTGTGTGCTCCAGTGGTGTCGTTAAACAAACCAACTTTACATTTTTGTCATTTGATATTGAATTATATGAAAATAGGTTAAAGAGAATCACTGACCAATTTGGCATGGATATCGGGATCACATAACGAAGACATGAAAATAGTTACACGCAAATGCATTTGTCTATAAACAGAAGCAAAAACACTGTCCTTGTTTATCTACATAATAGAATACATTTATATTATATGATTACAAACATCAACAGAAATTTCAAAATGTCATTATAATGCGGTATGTAAAATTGCTTGGTCTATGATGTACAAATTGATCGCTGTTTGGAGACGCTGTGAAGTGGAAATGTTTAGCGAGAAACCTTGTTATTGGAAGTATTTAATGATTTCACATGACAGTATCAACATAATTGCATATCTTAAATGCATGGAAAGGAAAAGCTGCGAGAAAAAGGGAAGTAATTTCTGCACTAGAGATATGTGCATGAACAATTGTACATCGTTTTAAATAACTTTTATTATAGGCACTGTATAATAGTGCCCCTCTCCTCCCTATGCTATTCACTTGAATTAACTCCAACTACACGGTATCTAGAGATTCCCACAAATGAGTCTGTTCAAGCTCAGACAAAACTCAAACAAAACGGATTGATATCTAGGGACAGACTATTCATCTGGAAACTTAGTCTCTCAGTACTGGGAACACTCAGTTGGAGCTCGAGGTACTGGCAATATGCAGTCCATATGCATTCAGTTATATTTCAATTATATTTACATTTCCCCACTAAACCACACATTTATCTTACGTAACCTTTTTGCCTTCAATTTGATTTGTAATTGATAAAGAAAGCTAATATTATTAACCTAGAGTCTAATCTTGCACACACATCTAAACATTTGAACAAATTGGAGATAAGAAGTCTACAGATGGTTTATAAAACGTTTGCTTATGTTTCATTGTGGTCCACTTTACTTTCTCTCCATATTATGTGGAGAAAGAAAAAAATACAGTTTTGCTAATAGCAAAAATGTGTTCATTTTTCTGTAAAATATATCAAGAAATTAACATTTATTAGTATAATTATTTTTCCCACAGCTATTTTCTTTAACTGGAAACAACAAACTTTAGTTCAAATAATAGTTGTGAGGAGTTGAAAAATATAACAAGTCTGGTACGCCTATACAGAATGATGTAAATACATGTATAATAGCTATATTTCAGAGGACGTGCTAGTATGACTATTCTGGCACAGGAATGATGTAAATACATGTATAATAGCTATATTTCAGGGGACATGCTAGTATGACTATTCTGGCACAGGAATGATGTAAATTTATAATGGCAAAACAAATCTCAGACATCAAAATTAGAATCTGCAGACGCTTGCTCTCTAGAGATCTTAATGCAACCAACTGTTCCAGATATAAACTGTGTGCATTTCTAGTGTGGCTGGATGTTTTTTTAGTCTCTACAGTAATTATTTGCATCAAGCTGCACATTAAGTTTATCTCATGTTGCCGCTCAATACTTTTACGTTATATCCTTTTTACGTTATGCTGTTATTTATGTTTGCAATTTTGTTTTTTTACAAACGATTTGAACAGATTTATAAATGGTTTTCAAGTGCACATGCACTAAGACACCGTTAATATAAAATAAAAAATGATTTATAATTCAATTTAACTTCTATTCACTTTTTTCCTAATTTTGAATATCTGTTGAATATATAATTATCATAAAATTAAGTTCAGTTTCTTCATTACATTACCAGATGCTCAAATGTTCATTGTTTAGCAAAAGTGAAGTTTTTGTTGTAAATTCAGTGATGCATGGGATGGGTATAAATACAAGATTAGTCACTTTTGGTATAGTGAATCTCAAGAGCTCAGAAAAAGTAGTTCCATATGAGAACTGTCCACCATTTTGAATCCTACATAATTATGTACAAATTATTTAATTGTTCTTTATAACTTTCTTTTGTTATATCAGTGTTCAACATAGACAACAATGTATGTTTAGGGACTGTATCAATGTCAGTCTGATTCATAATCATGTATAGATCTGCACAAAGTTAGTATTAGGTTTGAACTCCTTCCCCTTCTAATCATTGCCATTTATGCGTTGTACCTTGTATGTGTTGGATACATTTGTGTTGTGTGTAAAAACATGAAACCTTTTAAATGTAAAAAAAAACGTTAAATGGTATGTGCATCTCTTATCTTCTTGTTTACAAAATACTTTGAAAGACAGTGATTTAGGCACATGACATTAATGCTCATATTTATTTATTTATGTATTTATTTATGTATTTATTGTATTGCACCTATGTCTACACGTCAACATTATATTTTTAGCGATCAGGAATGCACAACAATTACTCTGAGAGTTATTCTGAAATTTACGATGATCCATTCTTACTGCCAATTTTAAGTACTGAATGTTGGAAGCCAATTTTAGGTTGTGTGTTTATAGACTGGTAGGATATAATGGTGACATTTCACATGAAGCTAGGTCTAAAGATATAGCTGTGTTTGTATGATATGATTTAGTGACGTATTTCCCATGGTGCTAGCTGTAAGGATAGCTATGTTTGTGGCATAAAATGGTAACATTTTTTACATGAAGCTTTGTCTAAGGATACTTGTGTTTGTGGATGTAATGGTAACATATTTCATATTAAGCTAGGTCTAACGATAGCTGTGTTTGTAGGACTAATTCCCATTATGCTAGGTCTAACGATAGCTGTGTTTGTAGGACTAATTCCCATTATGCCAGGTGTAAGGATAGCTGTGTTTGTAGGACTAATTCCCATTATGCTAGTGTAAGGATAGCTGTGTTTGTAGGACTAATTCCCATTATGCTAGGTCTAACGATAGCTGTGTTTGTAGGATCTATGGTGACACTAATGACAAGAACAAAACTGTCATGCTTGCACCTTCACACGACTTGCAAAACTTTAAAAAATACAGTTTGTTACAAGAGGAATTGGACCATAGTGAGATGAGGAGTTTGTAGTATTCATAGGTAAACAGCTTCCTGGCATTCCATGCCACAGACAGAAGCATACGGTGCACAATACTGCAAAACAATTTGAGAGGCTTATTTGTGTTGTAAACCATTTATTTATGTTTCTGCAATGCCAAGATTTTGATGAGTAAACTAGTTGACGTTGACATCAAGTGTAACAAACAATTCTCTCATATTTCCCCTCTTACTCCTGCCGTCTATACTTTGATCAAACACTGCATGATCATAGCAATGAGCATACCAATTATTTGTAGATTTTAGCCAATTATTCTTCAGTCATCCATGCTGTGTTCGTGGAAGACTTTGTTTTCATCTCTAACTGACCATGTGATACCTAGTGTTAATTAAATACTATAGGACACGACAAAACAGTTCATATGTTTACAGCCAATACATTTACTTTTGTGGGTAGTACATATAAAGTATGTTTAATAACAACTACATTGGCTATTGGATGCAAAATATGACAATTCTGTAGAGAATAGTGTAAATAATTGCAAAAACAAACATTCAATAATTTTCATTAGTGAATTTTGCAGGGTTTTTTGTTTTTGTTTTATTGATAAGTTTAAACATTTCTTAAATACATTAAACAAATTGTATGCACGTGATAATTTTGAATTAATATGTTTTCTATTAAAAAAGATAATTTATATTTTGTTTTTATGTTTTTGAAATTGTTTACTTTTCAGTATCCGTTTTGGTTACGGTGGTGTAAAAGTATTTTGTCAAATAATTCTGGGTTAAAATGATTGTATTATATTATTCATAATAATAATATAAACTATGGTTACTGAATACCGGTAATTAAAAATATATTTGGGGAAAATGTGAAAGACCGATATAGCCAGTACAACCATGACCCATCTAATATTGTTTTCTAAATGTATCAGAAAATGTCACTGGTTTGTAGAGAAAGTCCATGGCCAGTTACAGAATTAGTTTAATTAATCCTGGCATACCCTGGGGCAGAAACTGACTGACTATATAGTAAATGGGGTGAAAATATACCAGCAACGTCTTGTACTAAATTTGCCCTTGGCTATTTTTATTACAAATACAAAATAATATATAAAAATAAAAAACATGCTTCTTTTCCATGAATATGTTCTGTCGGTTATTCTAATTTCAAGCAGAACAATTCCTTCAAATATGGTGATACTATATTCTTTACTAAATCAACATATGCAAGTAGATAATTAACTTTGCCGTGTAGATTTACTCTGAGATTAAATGATATGTATATCATGTTGTTTGTTGAACAAACAGCTGTTGATGTAATTAACAACATTCTAGTGAAACTAACAAGCCGAAAGCAAACAAAAACAATGTGAGCACCTGTCAAGATCTGCAGCCAGATCCAGATAAGTCATTAGACCATCTGCTTGAGGTTGAAGGATCGATCCTCACTAGATCTATTAAGTCTTCAAGACTGTTGTTTTTGTTCCAATTCAACCATTGGTACATCAAAAACTGTTTTATGTGCTGTCTTGCTAGATATGTCTTAAGAAGAGCGTTATACAAAGAAGATTGACTTGTTTGGCAATAGGTAATTGTGTAGGAGAACAAAACAAATGTATACATACATTCTTTTTTAGTGTTGCTGACATGGAATATATTGGATTTTGGCACTTGGTTCTACCATAATAATCCTGACAGTTGTCAGCTTAAACACTGCTGGTGTCACAACATGTAGATTGTGCAGTATTAGTCAACATAACCAAATGTGAGCAGTTTTACATGAAACATAATAATGGAATGATTTAAGTTTGAAATAAATACACCCCTTTATTCTGTTCATCACATTTTATACATTTTTGCATCAGTGATTTCACTTATGGCTATCGGTAAACCATTCATCAAAATATGACGTTTCCACTTTTAATAAAAAAATCTGTTCTAGTCTCTTCAATAAAAATAATAGGGATGTGTACCATTTAGATAACATCGTCAATGTTTTACATATAATTGTGATCATGTAGGCGTATTACACAAACACACTTGATCACTTTGACAAATGAAGATAAACATCATCACTAGTTAGGACTGATGATAGGATAGCACATGGTGTAATCATTACACCTGAGATGCTTATCTCAGTGACAGTCTGGTTATAACCAACTGTTTAATATCAGTGACAGTCCGGTTATAACCAACTGTTTAATGTCAGTAACAGTCCGGTTATAACCAACTGTTTAATATCAGTGACAGTCCGGTTATAACCAACTGTTTAATATCAGTGACAGTCCGGTTATAACCAACTGTTTAATATCAGTGACAGTCC
>JAULBR010137633.1:0-18140 GCA_032355825.1 Melanodrymia aurantiaca
TGGGAAACACTTTTTGTCACATATTTACGTTTACGTCCACAACTAGTCGTAAATTGTTTGTGGAACAGGCCCCAGGCTTGCCCACTAATTTCTTTTCAGTCATGTAGCATAAGTGATAGAATTTATGCTTTCTATAAATTTAATTAAAGATTGTGTAGTTATTGACATATCTGTGGTAACATCTAGATGTTAATGTAATTAATATGGCTAATTGGATACAATAGTCTAACCTCAATGTATGACGCGGTTTACAGTTTGAAAAACAACCTCCTATAAAGGATGACAAGAAATTAAAATATTTAATTAGAAGGAAAGGGCCATTTATTATTCTAGATATGGAATTGCTTGTTAATTCTTATAGATCTTTAGAAATATTTAAATTGTATAAATTATCTCCAGGTAAATATAGTATACCAATGTATAGCAGAAAATCGGTCAGCGAGTATAGGCCTACTATAGGATATAGCCTATGCAACAAAATGTATCTATCAAACTATTGAAAACACCACGATGCTGACATTTATTCAAAATTAATGAAACACGATATCAAAATAAATATAGTGGTTGTGTTTACGACGGGACGGTACCAGATATTCTTAGCTTTCGCGAACATCTGGTATAATCACTACTTTCAGTACTTTGGCTGATTCATAATTACATGTCATCTTAACCTTTCTGTAATGTTCCTTCGACCGCCTTGTGAAGAGGTATACGCATTTGGCTATGTTAAAGATACAATACTAGTTTAAAGACGAATATCACCGTGCTTGCAGACAATGCTATTCGTAACATATTAATTATTTCTAGATAATGGTGTATTTTATTATTATTTAAATTTACATTTACATTGTACTTACATCTTATTGCTTTGATCATCAATATTACGTATATCCAATGCGTTTGTAGTAGTTTAATGTCGTCCTTGGAGATTTGTCTGGCACGTGACAATTGATTTTAGTCAAAAGTACACATTAAGCTACTACAGGTATAACAATTTGGATAACAAGAAACATTGGATGTACATATAATTGATATTGTAAGCACTAAGATGTAAATAAATGTTAATTTTAATAATAAAGAGCTAGAAATATGTTACAAATAGCATTAGCTTCGCAAGCACGGTGGCATTCGTCTTAAAACTAGTAGGCATTGTTGCTTTAATGGTTTTAGCAGAAAAAAAGAAAAACTACTCCATATCGTCTCATATCAGCACATGGGAAATACTTCATATCACATATTTAATATTAGCAGAAAGAAAACTAATTCATATCATGTGTCGTATACAATAATTCTTTAACACCTTTGTAATTCAGGTTAACACTAACAGTAAAGATGAAAACGAAGCAGACAATACAAAAGGAAATAATTGGAAGCACTTAAGAAGAGTTCTTCTGGAGACCAAGGAAGACCACGTGAGTACACTACTTCCTACAAACCAGAATCATACAAAGTGGAACGAACCAGAAACCAGCTTCACACAGACAGAAATCTACCAAGATGTTACGGCCGACAAAACACCTCCTGAAACACACACAGAGAAGAGTTCCCCACAAGTGGAGAAACTGACATCTTCAATATCAAACCTATTTGGATCTACTAGCACTGAATCAAAACATAGCACTCCAGAACAAATAAAAATGACACCTCCGGTTTCCGCAAATGTTACACTTTCAGCCACAACTAAGAGAATGCCAGTGGGATCAAGTTCTACCATAACACCACCAACTACTTCGGTAGGTTATACATCCAGAAGAACGTTCACTGAAATGACCGCAGAAGTGACTTCATTACAGCAAACCGAATTTGAATCAACAAACCTTGTGTCAATAACAGAACGAAACAAGGAAGGCACCATCCAAACAGATACATTAGAAGTATCCAAATCGTCACATATTTCTTCGTCAAATTCTCCAGCAACGACCACAGAAACACATTTTACAGAAACTAGCACCCTTCAAACAATACTCACAAACTCTGATGTTACTTCCCACAAAACGCATAAAAAGGCGAGTTCCCCACAAGTAGACAAAGTAAAATCTTCAATACCAACTACATTTAGGTCTACTAGCACTGAATTAACAACTGAACCAAAATATATAGTTAAAGAATCCAGTTCAGAACAAACAAAATTGTCCTCACCCTTAACGGGAATGACCAGAAGAGTTACGCCTGAAGCAACAACTAAAATAATACCAGTTGAAATAAGTTCCATCCTAACACCACCAAGGACATCGGTAGAAGATAATTCCAGTAGAACTGTCACTGAAATTACTTTAAATGCGACTTCTTTACATAAGAACACACAGATATCTTCACAGATAAACACGTTTGAATTTACAAACATTGTGTCAACAACTGAAACAAATCTGAAAGACAACGAGCAGTCAACTGCATCAGAAGGCGCCAAATCATCACATACTTATTCCTCAAACATTACTACTCTACGACAAACTACAGAGGAAGTCTCCACGGACACCACTAGCACTCAAGAAACACCCACAAATTCCGATGTTACTTCCGATAATACATCTACCACTGAAACAAATAAAGAAACTAATTCTCCACAAGTAGAAAAATTGACATCTACTATATCTCACACATTTAGGTCTACTGTATCAAAAGAAACCACCTCAGAACAAGCAAAACTGACATCATTGATTACGCTTGTAGCTACAAGTAAAACACTACCGGTTGAAACAAGTTCCATCCTAACACGACTAACGAGTTCGGTAGAGGATAAATCCAGTAGAACTTTCACTGAGGCGACTTCGCAGGAAAATATATTTCAATCGACGAACGTTGTGTCAACAAAAGAACAAACGCTGAATGCCACCCTGCAAACAACTACACCAGTAGGAGGTAAATCACCACATACGTCTTCCTTAAGGATTACTCTACCAACGACGGCAGAGACAATCTCTACCAAAACCACTACCACTGAAACGATACCAACAACTCCCAATGTTACTCACGCCAATACACCTCCCTCTGTACAAGTGGGGAACCTGATATCTTCAATAGCAAACACAAATGATCCTACCAGTACCGAGTCAAAACAAAGCACATCAGTAGAAACAAAACTGACATCTCCATCGCATACAGTGGTTACTCCTACAGCTACAAGTAAACTTCCCACTAAGTCTATACCAGAAGCAACGTCTTTAAATGAGATTACACAAACATCTTCACAGCAAAATGCGTTTGAATCTGCTAAAACATCGTCAGATCCTTCTTCCTTGGTGATTACTCTACAAACAACAACAGAGACAACCTCAACTGAAACAATACCCACACCTTCTTCCGTTACAATCGCAAATACATCATCTTATGGAACAAGTGCAAACGTTAGATCTGTACTGATTGGAAAACTGACTTCTTCAATATCAAGCACAGTTGGATCCACTAGCACTGAACCAACGACAAATTCAAACCATACCATGTCACAACAAACAAAAATGACATCTAGGTCGACGGCTGACGAAAATCTGGAACAAACTATGCGAACATCTACATCAGAAAGAGCCCAATCATTACATACTTCTTCCACAAACATTATTCTACCAACGACAGCGATAACCTCTACTGCAACCACTACCCATCAAAACACGCACAGCAATTCCGCTGTTACATCCGACAGTACATATACACCCGAAACACACAAAGAAACGAGTACTCCACAAGTAGGCAAACGGCCATCTTCAATATCAAGCACAGTTAGATCTAACATCTCTAAATCAACAAATCAATCAAAAGAAACCACTCCAGAGCAAGACAAATTGACACCACACTCTACCACAATGATTACGCGTGAAGCTACAACTAAGACAACACCAACTGTAACAAGTTCCTCCTTAACACTACCAACGACTTTGGTAGAGCATACGTCCAGGAGAAGTTTCATTGAATTTTCTTCAGAGGCGACTTCTTTGCCAGAAAACACACAGACATCTTCACGGCAAAATACGAATGATTTGATGAACGTTTTGTCAACAACAGAACAAAACCAGGAAGCCGACATGCACACAACTACATCAGCAGGAATCAAATCATCACATGCTTCTTCCTCAACGATTACTCAACCAACTACGACAGAGACAATCTCTACAGAAACCACTACCACGCAAATAATACTCCCAAATTCCAATGTTACCCCTGACAATACAGTTCTCCCTCAAACACATAAAGAACCTTCTCCAGAAGTGGAGGAACAGAGATCTTCAATATCAAACAAATTTGGATCTACCAGCACTGAAGCAGCAAGTGAATCAAAACATATCACTTCAGAACAAGCAAAGTTGACGTCACCCTCCACCACAATGCCTACGCTTGCACCCATAACTGAGGCAATACCAGTTGGAAGAAGTTCCATCCTAACACCACCAACTACTTTGGTAGAATATACATCCAGTAGAACGTTCACTGAAATTACTTCAGGGTCATCTTCTATATATGAGAACACACAGACATCTTCACAGCAAAACACATTTAAGTCAACTAACGTGTTAAAAACTGAAAACACCGAGACTGGCACCTTCCAAATAGCTATACCAGCAGGAACCAAACCTACACATCGTTCTTCCTCAAGGATTACGCTACCAACGACGACAGAGGCGATATCTACATATACCACCACCACTCAAACAATACCCACTAATTCCGATGATACTTCAGCCAATACATCTCCTGTAACAAATACAGTTATTAGTTCTGAACATGTTAGAACCACATTTGGATCTACTAGCACTGATTCAATAATTAATTCAAAACATAACATGTCACAACAAAACAAAATGTCTCCGTCTCCTACACTGGTTAGTTATGTAGCCACCACTGATACAATGACAAGTGGAACGATTCCCAGTCAAAAACACCCAACAACGTCAGCGGACTATACAACCAGTGAGCCTACCACTGAGTTAACTTCAGTTATTACTTCTTTACATGAGAATACACAGACATCTTCGCAGCAAACCATATTTGAATCCACAAATGTTTTGTCAACAACACAACACAATAAGAAAGGCACCCTGCAAACGGCTACGTCAGACGGAACAAAATCATCCCATCAGTCTACCTCAATGTTTTCTCCACCAACAACGACAGAGACAAACTCTACTGAAACAACTAACTCCCAAACAATAACTGATAATACTTATACCAAAACATTTCCCAGTACCACACATAAAGAGACCAGTTCTCTACAAAGGGAGAAACTGACATCATCAATATCCCACACATTTGGATCTACTGACACTGAATTAACGACTGAATCAACGCGTTCTATGTCAGAACAAACAAACGCGATATCTCTGCCACCTACAATGGTTAGTCATGCAGCCACAACTGAGTCAATGACAAGTGAAATCATGTCCAGTCATACACCATCAACAACGTCACCAGATTATGCCACCAGTAAACCTTCTACCGAGTTAACTTTACAAACTACGTCTTTACATGATAATATAGAGACATCTACGGAGAAAACCACATCTAAATCTACAAGCACTGGATCAACAATTGAAGAAAATCTCAAAGGCACCTTACAGACCGGCACATTAGGAGCCAAATCTTCACATGCTGTGTCTTCAATGATTACTTTACCAACAAAAGAGACAGTCCCTAATGAAAGCACTACCACTCGAATAATACCCACAAGTTCTGATTATACTTCAGTCAATACATTTCATACCGAAACACATAAAGAGACGAGTTTTCTACATGTAGAAAAACTTACATCTCCAATATTGAACATATTTAGATCCAGTACTATTGAATCATCAACCGAATCAAAAGAAACAGTCAATACCACTGAATCAACGGCTGAATCCAAACATAACGCGTCACAGCAAACACGAATGACATCTCCCTCTCCCATAAAGGTTAGTCCTGCAGCCACACGTCAGTCAATGTCAAATGGTATAACTACCAGTCATACACCAACAACTCATGTGGATCATTCAACCAATAAACCTCCCACCGAGATAACTTCAATAGATACTTCTTTAATTGAAAGCACACAGAGCTCTTTACGGCAAAACACATTTGTAACAACAAACATTGTGCCAACAACTGACAGAAACAAGGCGGGCGTAATGCAAACAGTTACAACACAAGGAACCAAATCACCACATTCTTCTCGCTCAAGAAATACTCTATCAACTGTGACAGAAACAATCTCTATTAAAAACACTACTACACATACTATACCCACAAGTTTAGATGATACTTCCGTCAGTACATCCACAGTAACAAATACAGACATTAGTTCTGTACAATTTAGGAAACCGACATCGTCAATATCAAACATATTTCAATCTACTAACACTGAATCAACGACTGAATCAAAACGTATCTTGTCAGAACAAACACAGGTGACGTCCCAGTCTCCGACCATGGTAAGTCATGCAGCCACAACTGATCCAATATCAAGTGGAATATCTTACAATCGTACACAATCAACAACTTACGTCGACCATACAACCCGTGAACCTCTCACTGAGTTAACTTCAAAACATACTTCTTTACACGAGAATATGCAGACATCTTCTGAGCAAACCATAACTAAAGATACAAATATTTTGTCAACAATTAAAGGAAATTTCGAAGGCACCTTACAGACAGGTACTTTAGAAGGAGCCACGCCGTCATATTCTTTGTCCTCAGGGACTACTTTAACAACGATAGAAACTGTCTCTAATGAAACCACTGCCATTCAAATAATACCCACAAGTTCTGATTACACTTCCGTGAATACTGTTGAAACTCGAATACATAAAAAGACAAGTTCTCCACAAAGGGAAAAACTGACATCTTTATTATCAAAAATGTTTAGATCTACGACCACTGAATCATTAAATGAATCAAAAGAAACCTCTTCAGAAAAACAGAAATTGGCTTCATCCTCCTCCACAATTATTACACTTGCAGACACAACTGAGACAATGCCAATTAGTTCTATCCCAATACCAGCAACGAGTTCAGTAAAGTATACACCCAATCAAACTTTCACTGAAATCACTTCAAAGGCGACTTCTTTACACAAGAACCCACAGACATCTTTACAGCAAAACAGATTTGAATCAACAAAGTCTGTATCAACAACTGAAGAAAACCAGACAGATAGCACACAAGAAGCTTCGTCAGAACGGACCAAATCATTACATCCTACTTCCACAACGATTACTTCGCCATCGACGACAGAGACAATCTCTACTGAAACCATAATCTCTCAAACAATACCTGTAAGATCTACTAGCACTGAACGAACAAACGAATCAAAACAAACCATTCCAGAACAAACACAAATATCATCTCGCTTTTCTACAATAGTTAGTCATGCAAGCACAAGCGAGTCATCTTCCAGTCAAACACCGCCAACAACTTCGACAGACTATACAACCAGTACATCTCCCACCGAGCTGACTTCAAGGGATTTTTCTGTACATCAGAATACACAGACATCTACGCAGCAAACCATATTTGAATCTACAAACATTGCGTCAACAACTGAAGAAAATGTACAAGGCATCATTCAAACAACCAAATCATCATATACGTCTTCCTTGAAGATTACTCTACCAACTACGACAGACACACCCTATACAGAAATCCCTATCATTCAAACAGTACGCACGACTTCTGGTGTTACATCTGACAATACAGAACCAGAGATAATGACATCTTCAATATCAAACACATTTATTTCTATTAGGACTAAATCAACAACTGAATCAAAACACATGTCAGCACAAGCAACCATGACATCACCCTCCGCCACAATGCTGGCGCTTGCAGCCACAACTGAGTTAATGCCAGAAAGAACAAGTTCCATCCTTACACCACCATCAACTTCGTTAGAGTATACCTCCAGTAGAACTGATATGACTTCAGATGAGACCATTTCCTACGAGGACACACACATATCTTCACAATCAACTATGTTTGAATCGACGAACGTTGTATCAACAACTGAACAAAACAAGGTAATCACCATGCAAATAGCTACACAAGACGACATCAAATTACCGCATCATTCGTCCTCAATGGTTACTCTACCAACGTCCAAAACGATATCTTTTACTGAACCACCTACCACTCGGACATTACCTACAAGTGTCGATAATACTTCTGCTGAACGTTCTCTCTCTACAACAAATACAGAGATGAGTTCTGCACAGGTCGAGAAACTAACAATTTCAATATCAAACACATTTGAATCTACTAACACTGAATCCACGATTGAATCAAAAGAAATCACTTCAGATCAAACACAACAATCATCTAAATCCACGACAATTAAGACACTTCTAGACTCTACTGAGACAATATCAAGTGTAGCAAGTTCCAGTCAAACCCCTCTAAACCATTCGGTCGATTATTCAACTAGTAGATTTCTCACTGAAATTATTTCAAAAAAGACTTCTGAACAGAATACACAAACATCTTCGCAAACGAATACATTTGAAGCTACTACACAGGCAGGTTCTATAAGCACATCTGTGTCAGAAGGATTCAAAGCGTCGTCTGCTTCTACTCCAAGTAATAATACTTTAACATCAAGTTCCAGCCATGTAATACCGACGAGTTTGTCTAGGTCTTCGTCGGTCAGTATCCTGCCAGTATCAAAAACGAATTCTGTAGATATGAGCACGGGACCATCTTCAATCATAGACACATCTGTACCATCAAACATGATTTCAACAACTGAGTTTAAAGAAACTAATACCATTAAAACAGATACACCGCAAACTACTTTGCCAAAGATCTCTCTTGCAGAGACCGCGGAATCAAGTACGAGCTACGCTAGTTCGGCCTCTGCAAAACACAGCACCGAAACAACGGCAAAATCAAGTACGAGCTCAAATTCGGCTGTGACAGAAATAACACCACCAATAAGTTCAATAAAAGAAAAGAAACAACCACCATCCATGACAACGCTTCTATACACTCTAGTGGCTTCAAATGTCACCAGTTCGCTGTCGTTATCAAGTCTTTCAACAAGAAAACCCACGAAATTCAATCATAACATACCGTGGACAGTTTCCTCTGTAGGCACCCTCGTCAATGCAACACACTCTACACAGGTGATTATATTTAAATGTTGTGCTTACATTTGTTATCCATATGTTATCTGACTGGTCACACGTATACCTCCAATACGCTGGGAATTTTATAGCAATTAATAATATCCCAATCACCAATCTTAGTCAGTAGTCGTCTGCTTAAATTGTACTTAAAAGATTGTAATAGTTGCTGCTAATGGAAAAAAGAAGTAGCGGTTTACCCCTGTAGACCATGTGTCGAAAATACTGTGTCCTCCAATAGAAGATGATTAGTCTTTTTATTTGGAGAAGGACGTAGCTCAATACAAGAGGTCAAAGGATCGATCCTCCTCGGTTGACTCATGGGCAATTTCCCATTCCAACAAGTGATCTAGGACTGGTTCATCAAATGCCATGGTGTGTGGCTGAGTGCTATCCTGTTTGTGGTAAAGTGCTGTGACAATAGCGAGTTCGTTCTGATACCATGTATCGACATAATCAAGTGTTTGATATCCAATAGCCGCTAATCACTAATCAGTGTGCTCCATTAGTATTGTTAAGCAATTACATTGTATCTTAATCTTTTAAATGGCGGCTTTAAAGAAACTTTGGTCTAGTGTCATATAATGTAATGGGTAACGGCTTGTGACAAAGATAAACATATGTAGCGATTTTAATTATTTGTGAGAGGTTAATTTATATTACGCTTAGGGGTTGGGTTGGGTCATTTTTGGTGTGCTTCCATCAGAAAACTGTTCAAGCACACCTGTCATGGGCACAACCTCTGACTTCGCCAGAGAGTTCTGTCCACGACAGGTACATTTGTCTTTGGTTCGTAATGTCTTTTAAATTATGCAAACAAAGCAAGTTTTTAATAGTAATAGAAATTGACACCAATGACACCGGAATGCAGAAAAATGGAGACAGTCGGGGTTATGCACATCTCCCACCACCCGCCAATGCCTAACAATGTTCACACTTTTCAACCAAAATGTTGGGTTTTTTTTACCATATAGATTTCAGATGTGAGCTATCAATTTTCACCATCCTCCATGGCCCCTGTGACTGCAATGGGAATTTATTTTACGATGGATGAGGACCATCAAAAATAGATTTCTTTATTTAAGTACTTACAATAGGGCACGAATTAAACAAGCAGTTGGAAAGAAATTGCTTTTTAAGATTATTCATGTGCATTTGATTTTGAATAAAAAAACATTTCTAGCAACAAAATGACTTGCAAGGTATACACTCACTAAATTGCTTTAAATTTCAAGGATAATTGCAATGTATAATGATGCTTTATTTGTTTATTGATATTTATTTCAGTATGTTACATACTGATGTCAAATTGTTATATGCTATTTTGTTACAAATCACAAATCTACAGTATTTTTATAACATGTTCTTCAATTGTTTTACCTAAACTTTTAAGATCCCAAAATACTTACCTTTACACTATATATAAAATTATTCAAACTTTACAAAAATGTTATTTATTAACGATATTATTTATTATGTCAACCTGTATGAACAAAATGGCAGCTCAGTATTTAACCAATCGTACTGCAGTGAAATGTGCCAAATTTTGTAGTGGACTTTCTCTCTTGAGATTCTTGTGTTTACAGATATGCAAATTGTTTATGTTAAGAGAATTTCTATATTTTGTCATAACAACCCATTACTATACAATTCAATATTTATTTTCTATCTTGGAGTGTTTATGGACAACTTGTTAATTAATTTATGTAAAGATATTTTTAACGTTTGTATATCTAACAAATTGTCACAATACAAAAATAACTTACGGTCTAAATTATAATACTAGTTATTGTGAATTATATTCAGAAAAAATGTATTTCAGTAACGTTTGTTGTCATATTTTAGTAGTGTTTGATAACTTTCAGGTTTACCAGAATAAAATCTTATGTCTAAAGACTTTACTCATGACATGGTTGTGCAACATCCTTTTATAGGTTGTGAATATAGTTTTCAGTGGCACCCATTTTTGTTACAATGAAAAATTGATGCTTTTCAAATGGACATGACTATTTTAATGTTGAAATGAAGACATGTTATGGAGGTGAAAATTTATATTAGATTGATAATTTGTGTAAATACGTCAGACTCGTTTATAAATGTAGCGTAGAAATAGTTCGTAATCTGCTGAAAGTTAACAAGTGATATTGTTTAAAAACACATTTCTGAATTGCGACTACAAATCATTGTATTGTATTTGTGTATTGCTTGCTTCAAGTCTGTTTTCCAGTAATCTGTTAAACAGGATTTGATAAAATGTCATATGTGCACCTACATGTACTGTCATTACAGATTCATGCATGTCTATTGTGAACAAACACTTATTATTTCAAAATGGCTGACTATTGAACTTACCTCCAATTTATTTGGGCTCACATTATTTGTGGTGTATTATCAGTATTATCAAAATACACAGGTAGTATTTATTGTCTACTTGTTTAAATTATTAGTGTGTGTGGGGCTAGGATGGTTATAGTGGGGTTAGGAAAATCCATCACGCCCACAGGCTAAACCAATGTGCATATTCATTTACCATTGCACGATAAAAAATCCATTAGCAACTGTGGCTAAATGTAATGATCACCCCCATTAGAATGTGCAGTTTCCAAACTATAAGTGATAATATTGAACATAGGCTAGAAAAAGAATCCATCACAGTTTTGTTCAGGCAATGGCAACGATAAAACGTTTAAGAAAGAACCTTATTCACCAACATTTTCTTCCATGTGTTGGTGGTGGGATTGTCTAAAATATCTACATGCAATTGTGTATCTGAACACTAAGAAATACGGGATATTAGTTTGAATAGTGTGGTATATAATTATTTTATCATAACAAAATGACAATTATAGAAATAGATTCTTACATAAGCCAGTGTATTGCAGTTCATTGCTTACAAAATTGATGCCATATTTTCATTTAATGTGTAACTCAACATATTTGCTATACGTTGATTTACTGTTAGTATCCTGTATAGAAATCCGTTATTTACGTACAATGCTTACATGTACGGTACAGAATAGTACCTTGAAAACAAAATCTGTTTTAAAAGCAGACCTGTCAACCCTCCTGTTTTTTCATCATTCCTCCTTTTCTCCTGCAAAGGAGGAATTTTCTCCTGTAAAATTACAATTTTCTAAGAATACCCAAATTCCTATCTACCTTTTAAAAAACCATGTGACAAGTGTTTTATTTGCCCACTTTGAATGATTTCAGTTTCCGATATCATAAATTGAAGTGTTTTGAGTGTATATTTTTTAAATCATTGTTTCCCAAAGTAAGAATTGTAGGATATTTGTTGTCATATTATGTCTACAAAACATATGTAAAACAATGTATTCAGTGTTTATATATTTTGTAATAATTATGAATCTCCTGTTTTTTGGGTCTAATCTCCTTTTTTTTGGGGTCCTGTCTCCTTTTATGCCAGGGTTCAAGGTTGACAGGTCTGTTTAAAAGTCTTGTTTTAATTAATAAAACATTGGTTTTAACGTTATAGAATGCATGTCTCCTTAATGTTTGCCCTTCAGACTTACATTCAAGAAACTTGATTTACTTTCTTTTAGTAAAGATATTACGACATTCTTGCTTTAGTGGTAAAACTATGCAGCCAACGAGTTTCCTATAACTGCATGGTCATTACATGAACATTGGTTATAACCATTTTCATTTATTAATTGTCATTCAATACTTTCTAATCTTGCAGATTAAAAAAACCCGTTAAATGTGGCTAAACTAATACTTTATAACCCATATTGTTCAACATACACGAGCTAAAACACAATTGTAATTTAGTATCCTAATGTAAATGGTGTACAGTTGAACGTCACTTGCGATTATTACGTCATGCATTGATTGCTTACTTGATTATAGAAATCCATGTTTTACACTTTTCCTGTTTTATGCTATTTGTCGTTTCAATGAAGACAACAAGCAAACAATATGGATGTACTTGGTGCCATCAGTGTGGCAGGATATGCTCAGCTTTTACTAACACCTGGAATCGTTATTTCTCCATTTGTCTTAATCTCTTTCGATTCTGCCTTGTGCAGAGATACGCATTTGACCATATCATTGTAGATTTTACACACATGTATTGTGATAATAAATTAGTTATTACTCGTGCGTGTCAAATGTATAGTATGCTACGAAAATCTCTGTCAGCATGTCATAATTCACTGCCGAAAGAACTAGTATAATGGTTCACTGAACTAGTGTTGTGAAAAACAATTGCAATATTATATTATTGTTATCTAAGTTGGTAAACAAACTATTTGCATGTATATATTAGTTTGTTTACACCAGTGCCTAGGAAGCAGTTATAGCGCCGACTGCCTTATTGTGTTATGGTTGTGATAGCATAGTTCATCCACCTCAAAGGTTTATTGTACATGCATTGATCACAATTCACTACTTTTGAAGTGTAATATTTTTTTGTATTTTACAGTTTACACAATGCATTTAATTTTTCTGGTGTACATTAGATTAAACAATGTTTAGATGGTTTCTTTCATACTACACTGGAGTTTTGCTGAAATATTGTACACTCTAACCTGTTCCAAGTCATTTGAAAGATAAACTATAGTATTAGATTGGTAAACTTGTTTGTTGTTTTTTTTCGCCGTGTTTTCATTAGATACATCTAAAACAAAGTTAAGCACCACTTACATGTATATTTGAGGCTGGGATAAGACGACAGCTGGGTAAGATTTCAAACACACAGTTCATACATATGATACTAAGTGTTGGTTATCTTGACATCATCTATGCCTGTTTGAGATACGTTAGAGGGGTTAGCCGGTGTAAAAGTAATGCAATTCGTAACAAAACTGATACATAATAAAATTAATCTTTACGGAATGAAACAAATGGTCTGGTCCATAAAACGAGTTATGACCTACAAGACCTAGAGTTAATGTAAGAACAAGTGCAATAAAACCCGTGATTTAATCAAGTCTGGTATGTACTGTATGTAGGTCCTATACCATTATATATATTGTTTCTGACTTCTCTTTCCTATTACACCGGATTTATATTATAATTACATTATTATCACTATAAACGTTTTTCTTTGGTTTATTGCCTTGTATATTGACTCCATTTGACATAATGTTAAAATACACGTATTACTATTATGTAAAGGGTAATTTTATATTTGATTGTATAGTGTCAACTGACATTCATGGATGACTACAGGCACGGTTGTATAATGTAGCATTTTAACGTGTTTTGGCGAGAGGGTCTGAACGTTTTGCGGATGTTTGTACTGCTATAGTGGATATGGGCAACTATCTAGATAACCAAGGATTGCGTTTTTTCTTCTAACAACCTTCAGTTGCATACAACTTGCCTTTCTCATCACGCTGATTAATAATCAATGTGTTCCAGAGGTGTCGTTAAACAAACAAACTTCATATTTTTATGCTATAACCTATGTAATAACAATGTCTCATTATGTTTGCCATCTAATTACGGTCATTTGTCGGGACTTGCGGAATATGATTACTTGATTACTTAAATTAGTTCCTGTTTATGACCGCGTCTAACCTACATACCGGTGCATATTATATATAATGTATAACCAAGCCACGGAATGAATTGCAACTGACCGGACTGTTGCACGATATTGCCGAACTAATATATAGTTCATTTCCGACATTGGATCAACACGAAGTATGGCCGTCGTTGGTTATGCAGTATTAGCGTTCATTGTTGGATCATGCAAAGTACATGTAAGTGTACATAATAGTATTATACGTTTTATTTAGTTTTCTTCCTTAATGCATTGATGTCTTTCCAAAAAGCAATTATGATTGGAAAAGTGTTCACATAAATGCATGCTGTAGTCGTTCGAAAGATATCGTTTGTTATACGGTTGGCACGGAGGAAACCAGCTGTATTCACATGTGCTATACTCGTCTTCGAATAACAGCAAGGGATCTTGTATGTGTACTTCCCCACAGGCAGGGTAGTCCACACCACTTCATTTGTTGCAACAGTCGTGGATCACAGGTTGGAACGGGAAATAATCCGGTGGTCCACTGAGGAGGGTCGAACCTCAGCCGGACGCTCCACAGCTGAGTGAGTCTTTCGAAATGATTCTGTCGATTGTAAACAATAGGTGTTTGAACGTCTTCACAAAGATAGTCAATACGCGATATTGTCACAGGACGAATGCATAAACTACGAAAGACGGCAAATGCTATAACAAGCATCTGGGATAAAAAGCCTTGTTCTGACATAACCACCATTTGTAATGTAAGCATTATTACATAAATTGTCTTAAAAGAACTTAAAATGACGTAACACAAGAATTGTAGATGCACACTTAAACCTCGGTGGTAGCACATTTTGAAACCGACAATGGCAAAAGTGCACATGCTATAATCTTCAACCTTTTTTCTTTCTTTTGTATTGCAGGGACAAAGTAGATATGAAGAGAACGAGTCGTTTTCCGAGGAGTATATAGTTCCCCGCTTGTTCAGCATTGACAATGCTGTTGCAATCCGATGGATCAGTTTAGAATATGATGCCAGTTCAGAGCCTCAAACCTTCTGGTATATGAACCGCATCATAATTATGGGTAATGTCTATATTGATATGTGTGTTACTCATAGGGTAAACGTGATGATGAGTAATTTCTTTATATTGATATATGTTACTCATAGGGTAAACGAGATGATGAGTAATTTCTTTATATTGATATGTGTGTTACTTATAGGATAAACGTGATGATGAGTAATTTCTTTATATTGATATGTATGTTACTTATAGGGTAAACGAGATGAGTAATTTCTTTATATTGATATGTGTGTTACTCATAGGATAAACGTGATGATGAGTAATTTCTTTATATTGATATGTATGTTACTTATAGGGTAAACGAGATGATGAGTAATTTCTTTATATTGATATGTGTGTTACTCATAGGCTAAACGAGATGATGAGTAATTTCTTTATATTGATATGTGTGTTACTCATAGGGTAAACGAGATGATGAATAATTTCTTTATATTGATATGTGGGTTACTCATAGGCTAAACGAAATGATGAGTAATTTTTGCTATCTTTCCCTAGAGATTAAGATTCCAATAAATTATCTAAACACTACACAACAATTCGCTGCAAAAGTTTAGACTCACAATCCAAATTTCACCATTTTTAACAAAATGGGTCCTTTGGAATATACGTTGAGATAATGCTTATAATGTCATTGTTTACAAGGTCTAAGAACAAACTTAGGTCTCTACAATAATTATTGTGACTTCAGTTCCGAAAAAAATCCAAAAAAACCTTGACATAAGTTTTGGACGTTTTTTACTTAAGTCTTAAGTTTCCTTCTGAGGTGTCTTAAACATTCTACAAAAACTTAAGCTTACGTTGTTGTCTTACCTTATTCAATTTAATGAAACTTAAGTTAAAACTTAATAAAAACCAGTCACAGGATTCTCTTTATTTTTTATTATTTGTTTATTTCTTTTATGCAGTCACTCGAACTTATTAGTGACAATTACATGTATTTCCATAATCCACGCTGTTCAATCCGTCTTACTCTATAAATGTACAGATGAATGAATTATTCTTTGGGTGTCAATATAATATGGTACCGGTATACATAATATTTTAAAAATCAGTAAAAAATCAATGTATAGAGATGATATATAATTCATATACATGTATAGTCAAATCTACAGATAATAGTGTACAGAGCTATGTTGTATTACATAAAACATATCACAGATTTTAGTTTTAAAACTTGCCAAAAAATGTGTTTTCTCTAAGAAACGTTATAGCTACATGTAGTTGTGGGTGGAAGCTAAATGATTCCAGCACTCTATTTACAGATGGCGATGAAGGATTTTCTGCTACAAACTCCTATAATGCGACAACACAGAGAGGAAGAGCAGAGTTGAGAATGATAAACAATGAACCAGTTAAAAACGTGGCTGCTTATATCAAGTTAGATGATTGTGCAGTTACGGTATGGTCTTCTCCTGGAATCAGAGCTAATTTGCCGCACGTGGAAGAGGACATTAGCACGTGTGAATTCCATGTTAATCCATTTGGTCTCATTTCATTTCGTAATGGCCAGACTCTGGAGTTCGACGTAAATTTGCATTGCCCAATCATACCCAGATATACTACCAACTACCGGTATGTAGTAGCTGTTGCACACACAGTGAACTATGGTGACACGCCTCCGTCGTCCATTACAACTAGAGTTCGTAATTCAAATGTTCGGGATGACACAGAAGGAAGTAACCAAAATGCTACAGATAAAGCTTTCACTGTTCGCATCCCGCCCAGACCGAATAATGAAGGAACGTTGGTGATCAAAGCAACCATCCCTACGAAGAATACGACCAGGCTGGTCTTTGGTGTGAGACTGTCACGAACAGTATACCTTCAGAAGGAAGCTAGCAGCGGAGCGGTCCATCTGAACACAGTCATTTTCATCGATTATCATGGCCTTGACTTAACAAACTGGACGGTTTCTGAACAGTTCACAGCGATCTACGTTGACACGTTTGGCAACCCTACTCCCACGGTGTCGTTGTGGAGAAATGGCGCTCCCGCTACCAATGTCAAAGAGTTTCATTACCGAAGACGATATTTCCGCACCTCGGTATTCCGGTTTCTGGATTGGACGTCGGCAGAAGGATTGTACGAGTGCGTGGCTCGGTCAGGAACTGGGGAAGCTCGGCGTGCCGTCTATGTTACTGTCAACTAGTAAACTACACTTTGCTGATACGTTTTGTCAGTGTACTTATAACGTACACTGTGTTTTGGCGTAAAGAAAGAAATCAAAGAGTTTTTGTTTTTAATGTTACTCGCTAATTATTATTATAGTGTGCTTCTGTGAGCCTTGCGGATCACTTACTCTGGGTTGGAGTCGGTACTGGGATTAAAAATGTCATATCCCACGCATAGGATTCGAATCCAGTACGTACCAGCCTGAAGCCCGAAGCGTTAGCCACTACAGGGAGCGGGACGTAGCTCAGAGGTAGAATGTCCGCCTGTGGCGGGATGGGTCGAGAAATCGATCCTCCACAGCGCAAA
>JAULBR010137743.1:0-18138 GCA_032355825.1 Melanodrymia aurantiaca
AAATGTTCCAGTTGGATTAAAACAGCCGTTGATATACTTTCTTTTGATTGTCAGTATAGATGTCAAAAAAATGTTAAAATCATTATGGGGCCGATTAAAGTGTTTAAGAATCAAAACGGTTGCAGTTCTCTTGATCTTCGACGTTTCACGCAGTTTGATTGATCAAAAGCTGGAGACAATTCAGTTGTGGCACTCACCAAAATCTTAAACTTCAATTTAGTTTATACACACACGTCTACGCACTTGTAATAACCTCTTTGATAAGTCATCAGTTGTAAAAGATGTGGTTGTTATTCCGTCATCATCTCGTCTCGGAGGAATGACTGGAGCAATTCCTGTCATCAAATATATACTATCCAACTCAACTCACAAAATATGCAAGAGATTATTTACTTCAGTATTGACACCTGCTATTAATGATCTAGCTGCAAGAGGAGTTGTACTTTGTTTATCGAGACTGAACACACCGTGACAGTGTGATGGGTGCGATTGTTCCACATCCCTGGTTTGGCTTCATAATTACTTTATTACTTAGTCATTGTTACTGTTATCTCATACAGACAATTAGTTAAATATTGAGTGCTGGTGTAGACAAAGATAATTAATATGCAAACAGTTAATTTGTTCCTGAATTTCCATCCCAAAACTGGAATAGGAAGTTTTATTCTGAATAAATTAACAGTTGGTGGACGGGACTTTGAAATTGGACCGTTTACACAGAATCCTCTATATAACAACTAGAGTATGTGTACAACAAACTTTCACTCAAGTAGTTTATTTAAACAAAGGAAAACGATCAAAATTTTAATCATTTGGATATTTTCTTTGTGATTTCGAACATAGTTTAAAATCTGCTTTATTTAAGGTTGTTGTATGCCGTCCCATCTTGGAAAGATCCCATAAAAGAAAGCACACCATGTCTCACATTAAATTACAAATACAAAATAATAGGCCATTGGCAAGTACGGAAAACAAAAATAACATTTCTAGTGATTTCAACTTGTGTTAAAAAGTTGTCTAGCACCCTTTTCATTGGTTAATTTGTCTCGTTGTTCAAGAGGTAGACAGCCGTTGATTATGTCGTTATATAAGCAAGGCCCATGGCTACATGTATAATTTTATGTCATAATTTTTCGTAAGCTTAGACAAGAGAGTGACGTCATGGCACCGAAGGGTTTTGTAGAAAACAAATGCAATGCATTTTGTATTTTATGTTAACATTATAAAACTGATTGCACTAGAAAATATTTCTGGGGCTTATCCTTCAGCGAAAATTTTGTTGACACTCGTCTGAAGCTTGCTTCATCGACAGATTTTCTTGAGACTTGTGAGAAAAATTATCTACAAAAGAACTCGCAGAAACTATTATACAGGGTATTGGCAAGTAAACAGGTTTGATTTTTAGAAAAAACATGTGGGATGAATTTTGGATAATAAACTGTGGAATGCACACATAAAACACATGTATGTCTCTGAGTGGTTGTGCACGTCGAGATGGGTCACAAATGTCTTCCCAAGTCTTTGGCAGTAATATTCGTGGCACACAAATGTGTTGATAATGAATTGTTTCTGACGGATTAGTCCAATACAACGGCATCGTTCAGCTTGCTTTCTACTCCAGTCATTGGTGGCTTGAATAAAAGACCTCTCCACGGATTACGAGCAGTGCGTTTGAAATCACGAGTGTTTAACTGCTTGCGAAGTTTTCTGCAAGATAATCATATAATTCATGTTAATTCATGGGAAGCATCTTCAAAGGCTAGGTTGGTAGACAATATTTTTCATCTTCAATCTAAACAATGTAATTAGTGTTTTTCATCATCACCACTAACTAACATATGTCGGTCATGGTTCAAGAATTGCTGTATTCTGATATCCCGGCAATAATAATAAAATAAAAATATTGGATGATAGATCCTAAACACTAAACATTAATTACAGTGCTCCGCAAGGCTCAATGGGTAGGTGTATTTCGGCATAACCGACCAGTGTCCATAACTGGTTCAACAAAGGCCGTGGTATGTACAGTCCTGTCTGTGGGAAAGTGTATATAAAAGATCCCTTGCTATTTATTAATTCAGAGTAGCGGGTTTCGTTTATCGTACTAACACTAACTTCTGTCCTGGACAGGCAGTCAAGAAACTGGACTGTGTTACCATGACAGATGTGCTTAAACCTTAATTGGATATAAGCATGTAAATAATTATAACTAACTTATGGCAATTATCACAGAGATTATTAGGTTAATCATTTTCTTTAATGTACCTTTTGTGGTATCAGTTACCGATAGTGAGTAGACACTACAAACTAGAGTAATTGAAAACAAACCTCGTAGCATCTGTAGCAACAAAATAGACGTCATCTGGAGCATCAATCCAGCTGATCATGTGCATCTTGAATCCGGCTCTCCCGGGGTTCTTATTTCGGCCATTGTGTCGTCCAGGGGTGTGGTTGATTACACTGGCACGCTGCAATCAGACATTGGTGTTCACAAATATAATACATTCTTTTGGAACACTATGCATTTCCTCCATTATCAGTATTTATTATTTCTCTCATTATTTTAATAGTCTATGTTAGTGTTAACAATGCTTACCAATATTAAATAGCTTTAAATACAAGAACGGTTAGTGATAAAATGTCTATCCTATCAAAAAGGTACAAAATAATCAATGTTTCTCTTGGAGATGTCAACTTTAGTTTATTTATACAGAAACCAAATTTTAAAACTTGTGACATGACCTTTGAGATGTTTCATGTAATACTGGTAATTAAATATTTAATTCTTTAAAAAATACAGTGAGCCTATGTGCTGGCAGCAGGCTTCCTCTGTAACCAAGTGTTGATAAAACTGTGATTGACATACAATAATTGCTTAATAAAAATAAATGCGTTCCAGTGGTGTTAAACATGTATCTTTATCAAAGTGGTGTTAAACATATATATATCTTTATCAAAGGTTTTCAACTAGTGACGTATGAAAAGAAGAAATGGAAAGCAAACGGCTTGATGATGACAATCATCACTTACTGTAACTTGTGGTAAATCAAGTGCTGAACTTGCTTCACGGATTACTCCCAAACTTGGCTTCTTGGCTAATGGCCCTACAAAAGCAGCATACTGAATATATATTTACTACAACAAAGCCCTGTACACCATTGTTTGTAGATTTGATCATAGATCATTCATATATCAGCTCTATACACTGATTTGTTTTCATTTATTATATCGTTGTATATACCACATTTTGACACCCAATAACTAATATCTTCTTTTATGCTGGGGTGTCGTTAAATTTTACTTCATTCATTACTGAGTAGATAAAAAAAAAGAAAATTGCAATAATTAATAGTAGTCAAATATGAAAACTAAATGTTGAATATATGCGATCTTGACCGTGACCAAGTAATAAAGTTGGATAGGTCAAAATTTCCAAAACATTAAATTATAATTTTTTACCAATTCGGGTCCTAGACCCATGACTGTGACCTTTAAACTGATGACAGAACATAGCTGTGTTGTAGGCAATTTAACAGTGCCAGTAATTAATACAAGTTGAACACTCACCATCTAATCCATTAATGTTTTGATATCCCCTTTTGTTCATGATAGATGGACCAATGGCAGGTTTGGTACTGTCACAGTTACTTGCTATATAAGGAAATACACAATATATAAGTTTCCAAAACTAAGGGGAAAACAATACAGTATATATCTGTAACACAAACAGCAATTTATACAAATGTGACTGTTACATAACAGTTGATTTTACAGGTTCTGCCAGGATTTTTTCCATAAATGAATGATGAAGTGTTTAATGATTGTGAAATAGAATAAAGTAGATCTATTTAATTACAAATAACCCAGAGTCATAAGGCATAGGTTTAACCAAACACTTGGATTTCTTGTAAGTGAAATGTAATGGTCTTAAATTCAGTTGTCCAATGTATAATCTATCAAATTTGTACTCATGGATTTTACATGAAGTTATATTGTTTCTGAATCTTGAAACTGTGAGCACCTTAAAAACATCCAAGGGAAAGGCCGGAAAGTGACATTTATTATCAACTGTATTATTAACTAGTCACATAAATGGCAATATGGTTCTCAATAGATCAATACAGTCCAAGATTATAAGCGATATTGACAGGAAAAATCAGTTTATTTCTGCAGTTCTGTTGTTGTTACACCACGTCATAACACTGTGCAAAGTGACACAAAACTTGCCAGTTACAGCATGTTTTAGAAAGTTATAAGCATACACACTAATTTCAATAAACATTTCGACCCCTGCACCCACAATGTACTTACGAGATTGCGGAAGCATGCTTGAAACAGGAAAAGATAATCCCAGACCCTTCACAGAAGGCTCTGCAGAAGTACGAAGGAGGATATTGGGCGTGTCTACTTCAATGTTGATACCCAGTCTGGAGGCCACAGGATCCATCGTAGTGGACATAGCCTTCCGATGAGGAATAGTTGGAACATTACATCCAGCATCAGTTAAACGCACCGGACCTACAAGCAAATAGATGTTATCATTAATAGACAATCCGTCGTCATTAACAATTACAAATGGGTGAATTGCTTTGTTTTACGTTATACTGTTAAATATTACATTACTATGACTGCATCTGAATAGAGGAAAGTCTCAAGCCATGCAAAATTTGGTAGAGAAGCAAAAACGAGGTAACTGGATTATTTTTTCCGAACTTGTATTTATTTCTCCATCCCACATGAGTAAAAAAAACTAGATGACAAAGTAGCAGCAAGATTTAATTTTAATTAATTTTGTTAAACAAAAAATGAAATTACAATGAAGCAAGCATTATTAGATTAGCCATTGAACTGAACACTTAATTAGCTCTATACATACGAGAACAAAAAATATGTGACAGTCCGAAGCTGAAACCTATTTGGACGGCACATTTGACATATTCCTTTCCCTTAACAAATATACTTTTAGTTCTTAGGTACAGGGTGCTTTTATGAAGGTTTTATACCTTTTTGGCAGTCTCCATTCTTCTTTCATCAAAAGGTGTGGAAACTTTAACATCAGCAAGTTCTGGGGCAGTCTGCAGAACAACTTTCAGAAGTTGCCATCTCTAAGTGACTAGCTGCTTGCACCAAGGGATAGTCTGACAATCTAGTGGCCAACGTACAGCTCAGCAGCTCATTTGAAGCAGTTCACCTCCAGCAGCGCATGTAGGTGTCGGCTCAACACTACTTTACATCTCACAACAAGCTTGAATGGTTGAAGGGTGCCTGTCATTTTTGTTATATACCAAACCAGTCCGAAATTTTTGCTTCAGTTGGGATAAGCACAATGCTGCTACCATAGCTCGAACTGCCCAACACCATAGAAGCAACTATTGACAGAGCTTTCTAACATTATGTGTAAAATGTCGTGGCAAATATGAATATATTGTGCAAGTCAATTCTTGCTCCAACCTAGGACTGTCACATATATTTTATGTTTACATGAGACAACTCCTGGCAGTTCTACTGGTTGTTCCAGTACTGAAGACTGATAAAGTAAAAAAAGCAATCTATGAAATTTCTAAAGCAAAAATAAGGTGTGAAAAAAAAAGAACAAAAAAAAAACAAATTAAAATATTGATAGCCTGCAGCGAAGCTTAGAAATTGAGAAAGCAAAAAAAAATTCCAACCAACAACAAATAGAACACAGGCACCCTTCAAATTCCATTTTACAATCTCTACTGTCGATCAATAATGAAATAAACATTCAAATTTCCCCCGCCCCATTTCATATCTGCAACAAAATGTATCCAAAGAAAATGTTAATGCAAATAATCTATAGTTGGTGCTGACAAAACATTCTCGAGATTTTATTTCATACAATTCCCACCATTTCATGAGAGAATTATTAAATAATATGACATGTAGTTTACCGTGTGATTGTCAGTAAGAATATGTAAGATGTTTAACTGTAGGTGTCTTTATTAAATAACCTATGAGAAGTTATGTAAGTGGATACCGGTACATTAGTTATTTACAAACAACACTGATGTATTAAAATAACAGTTACAAAGAACAAGGTATTCACATTTTTTTACTTGTAGTTGCAAATTCTTACATTCATGTATGTTGAAATGAAATCATTTTGAACACTGTTGCTACAAACGGACGAAAAGATGAAAAGAATGAAATTTCTATAAATAAAATTACCTATAATTAACAGATGTTTTTCTGAATATTCACCAAATAATGACTTAGGAAATGTTTAAATACTTTTTTGTATATAAAGAAAACGTGTTGATAAATATTTGACTGTATAGTTGGTCATGATAAAGATAAGTTTTTTTGAAAAAGATTTTGTGCAATCCTACTTCCAAGGTAAAGTTAAAAAATTATGTTTTAGCAGTATGTAATTGAAAGATTCTCCTTTGTAAAATATATTGTGGCATACTTCTAGACTTAAAAGGTCACTGAAATCAATTGTGTATATAACCGAACAATGCTAAGCATACCTAATTGTGTTAGGTCTTCAAAACCATGGATGCTTTGATCAAAAATAAAAATTCCCTACAAATACTTGATATTATACTTCACGTAAGATACCAAGATTGTATGATAGATGTGCTGCACAATTCCACATGTAACATCAGTACCAAAGATATATCATGCAGCCATAACAAACTTTTTCATTGCAAATTCAAACAGTAAAAATCTACTTATTACTTAAAATAATTTATTTTTTAAGTGGAAAACTGAGACGATTACTTCTTAGACAATCGCTGACAAGTCTGTTATTTATATGATGTTAGAATCCTGCATAGGAAGAACCATATTTATATATTAATATTCTATTTTCGTATGTATCACATTCAGTGGTTTTACTTAAATTTCTGTTTGTAACCATTAAATGTATGAACAGCCAAATTGAAAGTGTAAAATAATAGTAAAATTGAAAAATAATAAATTCCAATTATTTAATTGATCCAAACTCAAACTTAAAACTTTGTTTAATGACACTGAAGAACATTAATAATTATCAATATATTAGCTATTGAATATCAAATGCAGTTATTTTGACACATGGTCTTATAACAATCCAGCTGCCACCTCAGAGGCTGCTATTTTTTATTAGCAGAAAGGGATCATTTACGTGCTTTGCCAGAAATGTAATATCCTTTGAATGCTTGTTATGAACTTCTGACTGGAATGGGAAAAAATCCTATGGATTTACTGATACAAACATTTTAATGGCACGTGTGCACAAAATACATTGTCTAAGAAAAATTACTTTTAATTCAATTAGTAGCAAATGAAAGCAAAAGCAGTTTGTGAGTTGAACTGCTGTAAGACAAAATGTGTAATAAGTTAAATGTACTCTACTGCAAAGTAGAACAGAACACAACCAGAACACGTATACAATTCATAACGACTCATAACGACTACTACGATCGACAAGGTGAACAACACTAGATGTACAAAGATTGATCATTGTTTTAAAACGTAACACTCAGGGTACAAGTAAACCCCATCTCCATTTACAATTAGTCGTAAATACACAGTAACATGAATTGGAAGTATTTACATGTACTACAGTTTACACACAGCACAGGTAGTTTTAATATGTAGCCAAGGCTTGTTTTTACAACAACTTTGATATCAGAAATATCATATTGTCAAGTATTGTTGCTATCGGTAAACACAAAAATGTTTCGTTATTATCAATACAGGGAAGGCTGTATGAATTTACTTATGCAAAAAGTTTGCGACATTGATTTTTTCCATGACAAATGATTTTAAATCCAATCATAAGTAACATGAACAACCATGTAGTCTGCAGATAGTGTAAGCAAAGCACTGGCATCACGAGACATTCGTAATATTTACACTTCACCAATCTGTAAATCGACCCGTTCCCGTGCTAATTTTGTATTCTGTTTTCTGCATTGCAAATAATCTCATTGTCAGAACACACATTTTCTTGCCAATAATGTCAATGAGAATATAATTTATTATTTTACATGCACGCACACACATACACACACACACACACATACATACACTACATACTCAGCAGATATAGCCGAAAAAATATTTTACTTGTACAGTCATTATTATCTTTGTGAATTGAAGTGATTTTACAGGCTACATACTCGTGGATGAAACCAACAGTGTGGCAGCAGCCAATACAGCATTTGGGGCCAGAAGTATTTAACTATTAACATCGACTGTTGAATAGATGTATCAAGTTGAATAGACTTTAGATGACGCCTTGTTTCATCACATCTTCCAATAATCCCCATTAACAGTGTAACAAGAGCAATGCATAGCACGGTAGTTACAGATGGGGAACAAAATATAAAAACCTGTTGTATAACACGACAGCACATACATTCACTTACTAAAACTCAAAAACAGAAAACAAGAAAATCAAGTAGGACAAAGGTGCACATGTTTATTGCTGACAATTACTTTCACAAATGTGTATCATACATGTTAATGAGGCGAGTCTACATTTATGGTGAATGATGGAAGACCAAGATGATTTAGAGTACAATGAATTCCTTTTGTACAAAAAAAATGCTTGAAAACTTGTTCGTTTATGAAAAAATATATAGACAACAATACTAAGCTAAACACAACTATATGCACAAAACACTCAAAACATATCAAAAATGAAACTTAGTTAAATAGTCATTCAAGAGTTCTCGGAGGAAAATGAGATTACATATTTCGATACTTAGTCCATTAAATCGCCTTTTGAACAGCACAAAAATGATCATTTCCGTGACCTCAACATTCTAAAGCAGACAGTATTCACTGACTTTCATCCATAGTGAGAATGTGTACGAAGCTTGGTAAACATCCATTTAGCCACATAAATTAGGTTTAAGTTTTTGGCTTGCTTTTTCTAGGATTTGTTTTTAAAAAGCTTAAGTACAATGTTATTTTTATTTTCTTAACCACATGAGAAATATGGACCACAAAATATATAAACTTTGGATATAAGTACTTGGAATATTGCATTACAAAAACTGAATATGCTGACCCATTAAGAAAGTTTAAATCACAGCTTTTAAAAGAAACCCAAGAAAAAAGTATACAAAAGTTACTTTTTTAATGCACTTCATTTTTGCAAAGTTTAGATTGGAGATCACCCGAAAAAATGTAAATCATCGAATACGAAGTTTATAAAATTATAGAATCATACTTTAAATGGTTTTCAATCATCAAATATTAATTGGAATTAATTATTACAAGTTGTTCCTCTCCATTATGTTAAATATATGTTTTTACTCTGTTAACTGTCAAGATAATGACATAACTTGTATTGTATGTACAATCATTTGGAAACAGTTCTATCAACTGGCATAAAGAAATTTATTGATGTGACATTAATTTTATTCCCAGTACCTTCATATATACAAACCAACAATGGCAATTTTAAAGGCATAATGTCACAGACAGTTGTACTAAATGGCTCAATATAGTATACCACGTTATCAAATTTGTGAAATATGGCTGTAAAGACACAAACTAAAGACTATATACCAGAAATATCAGGCAATGGTATGCAAAGCATTATAAGAGCTTTCACTGAGATGTTTAGCTGCAAAGTTGAAAGTCATACAGACAGAACAAAATGTAGGCATTTTGAACATTCCTTAGCTGTGCCCTTTTCAGAGATTCTGGTTATGATCAATCATCAAAGATTGAGACTGAATGTCAAGACTATACTCATTAGTAGTGACTGTACATCAGAGTTAGTTAGAACTATTTACTTGCTTATATTCCTGAGCATGCAGCCCAGCTGCTGCCACTGTTGTCCATGACAGATGTACAAGAGGAAACCCACTATTACTATTTGATAAGCAGCCATTGATCTTTTATATGCACTTTCCGACAGATGATAAAACAATGTTCAGCCTTTGTTATACCTGTTGTGGACCACTGGTCGATAACTATGGATTCAGATTAAAAATTACATTCCTCGATTGGGATTTAAATCCAGTAGTTACCAACTTTAAACCAAATTCATTAACCAATACACCACAGTGGTCGATACAGAAGTGGGTGTGAACATAACATAACATATATATATAATTTAGTACTGAATTGTGGTGACTGGCTAGTTGCTGATCTAGTTCAGTAGGATCGATGTAGTAAACCAAATAAAAATATTTCTCCCTTTAACACAAGAGTTTCAAGTTTTAAAACTGAAAAATCAGTGAGGGTGTGCAACTAGGAATTGCTGGTGCAGTAGATTTATTTACTCTTTTAGATAGTACATCATTGAATGTTGCACCTATTGAATAGAGGTTCCATTAATAATCAAAATTTTGACACTTAGAGAAAAGTAAACAAGTCCCCATGAAAGAATCTTTATTTACGATTGTGTTTTCAATTGTACATCACGAGCAAAATCAAGTGAATATATGACTGAATACACGAGTTGTAAATATATGGTATCTTTTAAGAACGAGTTTTGTATTCTATTAAAACATGCGACATCGGTAAAACAAAGTAAAAAATGTTTAATTTATACAATGGAAATGAACAGATGAACACGGTCTTGTGTTCATTAACGTGGAGCATGGAGTCACAAGATGTTGAAACTGTGAGAAAATGTGACGTCAAAATAATCTCACACATCTCGACTATTATTAGTATTAAACAAAATCTATAGATATTCCACTAAACAGTGTAATAAATACCAACTTTAAAGTTTGTAATATTATGTTATCTGCACTGTTATAGACTAAGTACTGACAATACATTATTTTTAAGTATTCAGAATACTTTTTTTCAAAGATAATCTATTACTGAATGGTCCCCATAAAATATCAAAGTGAAAACTCACCAGGTTACCTAAAAGCCTCAATAAGTGAGAGCTGAACTTCAATGACACAAAACTTGCAGCCATCGACATGACTCTCAAACATGACAACTGAGCTAACACTGGCAAAATGTCTTAGAAACTGAGAACGTCTGAGATTTTTTTGCTAGCCCCCAAAATTCCAAGATAGACAGCAAAAGTAGATAATTTTGGACTTTCTGGATTCTACATTCAGCATAAAAATGTAAAAAAAATTAACTAAACATTTTAAAAATTATAATTCCTGATAAATTGGTTATGGTAAGATATTACATTTTAAAATTACATACCATGAATCCAATAACAACAACCGTTGAATATCAATTTAAGTTTAGATCAATATTGTATTCATATGCCAAAATATATAGCAAAAAAAGAGGTTACAAAACGATCAGTCTAACAAGGTCATCCCTGTATTACGCTGGACCAACTGATGTTATATTTATCTCTCACTCACATAGGTCTATGAGCCTATAATAAGGGATGAGGTCCGACAAGAGGATAAAAATCTATATTGCATGAATAAAAAATAATAATGCAATAAATTCAGTTTTTTCAACCACAATTTTGCTTAGTTGTGTGTAAATCATGTACATTCATTACCTATCTATGACCTAAAAATTTATAATGATAAAATAGCAATCTCTTCAAGCATAAATAGACTTATATTAATATCAGTTTGATTAATATTTGCTATTTAAAAAATAGTTGCATTATTTGTGGTTTTATTTATGGATGAGAATTAATGATAAAAGCAATCGTAAAGATAAACAGCTTGTGTAAAAAACTAAGGGCATGTTTGATTATAATAAAACTGGTTCAACTTTATAAATAGTGATTGCCTATATTAATAAATTAATCATTGGCTACTGCATGTCAAACACACAGTATTACTTTCTTGTTAGCAGCCACTTTGAATCGGTTTTGAATTTACACGAAACTGACCATTAGGTGATTTTGTTGTTTGAAAAACCTGTTTTGTGTTCTGCAAAACCGACTAAACAAACATCACAGATTTGCAAACCCATTTTTGATTCATTATAACCAAACATACCCTAAGCTTTTGTCCCTCGAGTGGTAAACAAGCAAATTGATGTTTTTGTCAGTTGATTCTGGAACATTAATACCGGCATGAGGGATTTCCATTAAAAACACTTCCAACTGGACAAGGCAGGCAGCACTTGTTGGGACTGGAAATGTGATTAATGCATATAACTTGTCATGGAAAGTTTCGTTTACAAGAGTTATATGATGTCGCTGCTGGTCAGGGTTGTTTTCTGTTTCCTATGTACTAGAACATGTTTGTTTTTCATTAGATGGCTAATGAGGATGGAAAACTGTTGTGTCAAATTAAATTCAGGACCAGTGACAAGCCTGTGTGCCCTCGCCCATCCAGACAACCAAGCTTTATTAATGATGGGAAAACTACCGCAAGAATTTTCCAATGAAATGAAGAGAATTCCAAAAGGTGACTTTGAATAGCGAAGAGCTCTGGACACAAGAGGCCAGTAACAACCAGTGAGGAACAAGGATACCCAGTATCGACAAGATACCACACATTGAAAATGCACGACATTTAACAGCAATGACATCATTGCTGATCCTTGAAACTGCATTCCGTTGCACAACGACATATGGTTTTTTTCTTCAAAAAAAAAACAAAAACTGAATGGAATTCAAATTTGGACAACACTATCAGCATGCATCTCTAGTCGAGAAACATTTCCAGTTCTTGCTATTCTCTCATGTCCATGTGTATCACTTGACTGTCTCCGTTCTCTTCAAAAACCGACTTTTCTTCAATCTTATCCATGATTGAATTGTTCATGTCCATTTTATCCATCCTGTCATTCATATCATACCCATTATAAATGATGCCTTTCAACTTACACTCTTGTTTGATAGCTGCGATGTTTATTGGAACAAACGGACATCTAGCGGCATGCCTGGGCCTCAGAATATCCTTGCACATACGTCGTGAGATTCTGGTGAGTGGTGTCGTAACGAGGCAGAACGCAGCACGGGTTTTCATCACAGGACGAGGACTGCCTGATCGGATGGCCAACCCGTGTGCTGTTGCCAAGTGTCTCGCTAGGTGCACTTTCAGCTTGAAATCCTGAACAAATAGTTGCATTACATAAAGTTTCAAATCAACAACAACATTTGAGCTTGTAATTTCAAGCAACTTCCAAAATTAATCAGCTAAAGTTTATTGTCAAAAAATATGTTTAATTTTAACACAGCCATAACACAGCCACTTGTTTTTATGTGGTTCGTTTTCTTCAGATTTACTTTTAAAAAGACAAATGGCAACATCATATTCTATGATAGCCAATAGAATGCGAAAAGCTGTTGGTGGAATGGTAGATTTTGCTTACAAATACAACAAAGACGGCAAAGGGAAATTATGAACAGAGTTTAGGCGGCTGTTATGACAAAACAATTATTCTAAAAGGTAGACAAAATATGTCTTGTGAAAGCTAGTCAATTGAAAAAACATTTTAAATACTTATTAACATATAAATGTTTACAGAAGCACGTTTTGGAACCATCACCATCAATAGAAGAGTGGAAATAATAGTTTACTTCACTGTAACAACCGGTATATGTCCAGTTATTTTGTTACATTTTGTTGCATGGAGGTAAAAAAGCAAAGCAATGCAATGCAATGTTGTTTAGTTAACACATAATATTCATTAAATCTAATAAACAATTATGCATAATGGTGTTGCACTGCAGTCTCTAGTTTAAAAAAACAAAATATATATATATATATATACCTTTCCACAGCCAGAAATTGTACACCTATGACTACGACTGGCTTCTCTTTGAGCCACACGCTCTGAAATTACACACAAAAAAGACAAACATTTAAGTATTTACTACACTTTATTAAAAAAAAAACATACGAAAGACTTGTATACTTATGTTAATCAAAACAATAACGCTTTGTAAAAAAAAAAAAATCTTCATAACAAAGTTTAATGCAACTTAGTATTCTTGTACTAGTACTTAATTAGTAATTAATAATTTGATATAAAACATAACCAAAAAAAGAAAAAGAAAAAAAAAGGATATTAAAATATTAGCTGACCACAAACCAGTCCAGATATTAGCACACACCATGATACAAACAAGCAAATTTTAATAGACGTTGTTAAATTGCAGTTTCTGTCAAGAAAATTAAAATAAAAGGGAAGAATTGCAAAGCAAGCTAACTAATTAAAACATTCGATCAATTATATAATCTCACGAGGAAACAAATTGTAAAAAAAAAACGACGGACTGCTAACCTTGTCTTTGATTGGGTGCGGGCCTGTCACCATCTGTAGACATGAAGTGAGTAAAGACATATTAATATATATCAAGCACCGTTCTAATCAAGTCAATCGTAATCATTTGTTAATATGGAATATATCAATCTGAATTAATGATAAAAAAGGCATTATCAAGCAATTTTCTATAATTCAGTATTATATTTAACTGGAGTGGAATATAGCTCAGCGTAAGAATACCAAACAGGTTCAAGAGGTTGAAGGTTTGATACCACTTAGATGACTCACTGGGCTATTTCCCATCCCAGCCAGTGATCCACGACTGGTATATCAAAGGAGGTGGTGTGTGCTATCCTGTCTGGGAAAGTCCACATAAAAGACTTCTTGTGGTAAGAGTATTCTGGTGTTAGCAGTAGGTTTTTTTCTCCGACACCATGTGATTAACATCCAATAACAACTGATTAATAAATCAATGTGTGCCAGTGGTGTCATTATACAAAACTTTATCTTTATCTAACTGGTATACAAGCACAACATTTTTATTTAGCCATCTATTTAGTATTGAAGAAGCTTCAAGCACACAATAAACATCGTTAAATTTGTTTGGCAGATCTTCTTGGTGTTTCTACACAATCTTCTCACTCAGGGGAAGTCATCAGGTCAAAGGTTTAGACCCGAAGGTGATAACAATATTTTGGATATTTTAAAACGGATTTATTTTGGACAGACGAAAAGAAAAAAAAATTGTCATTCAACTGAATGAATGAATTATAAAATAATAGCATTATTAATTTCAAAAACATTTTTAAGTACGACCATGTTTTAATAATCATTAAATATTTTGTCCATACTGCTCATACAGAAAGAAGGAGGACTTCTGATCAAAACAACAACTACATCAAGATCAGTTGGTTAGATGGTCTATACTGCACGTATCATGCTCAAAACAAAGACCAAAGTAACCATCTGTATTCTTATTGATTTGCTTTATCAAAATCTTGCAGTAAGCTGATAAAATTGTTAAGAAATACTGAGGATAGTGAAAGAACATGCAAAAATAACACAATGACAGGGTAATTACTAAAGCATTAAACTTATTGTTAAAATAGTTAATAGATAGAAACCATAAAAAATCCAAAAAAATCTTGTGCAAAATCAAAAAAAAATGAAAGAAAAAAAAGTGAAATTAGCTATCAATCTAAAACAATATATGATCAAACACAGACTTTAAGAATAATCTAATTAAGCTGACCTAGTCTTGTTGGCATTTTGAGTCCTCCATACTTTTTCCAGTATGTCCAACAAATGGCACAGAGTCGACACTGCATGTGTGTGGGCCCCCATGAGTACCATTGTGATGAATGTGCCGCTACAAAAAAGAATTCAATATTATCATCGATGACCAGATTTCTAGTAAATACAAAGTTATTTCACAGATTATCTGTTCATCCGTATTATTTGAACTCGAAGCTTGTTGCCAGAGGAAAATCAAGCAGATGTCATTAACTATATAAGGATCACAAAATTGTTTGCAGACTTGATTTTTTTTGCCTTTGAAAAGGTAAATAACATACTACGCATAAACCTATGACACATAGAACAAATAGCAGTTATTGTGTATATGGATACAAACTTTGTCTATTCTACATAATCACGTTGGTAATGAAGTCAAAGGTATATTATGTTGCCCTTAATTTCAATGCGAACACTTTGAGACAAAAGATGGTTTCCACTTACTGTAACAGCTCTCGCAGGCACGACCAGAAACTTGGTTGTCAGTACCATTGGCATTGATACTGTTGGACAGTGCTGCTGGATTTGGTTTGTTGCTAAAATAAGAACCAAAATGTTAACATAAGGAAAGTAGACTTACTGCACCAATACTACACTATAACTATACCTTATCAGCCAGGAAATTGAATGAAGATAAAGCAGAATTAAGCTGAAACCATCATTACCGGTTCCCATCTGCTTTTCTGCTTATCAAACAGATAGCAGAGGCTTCATTATATATGTAGGGATTTGCTGAAAATCGACCTTGAACCAAAAATTATCCTGTGAAAATATTAGGAAACTATTGAACTGGAGCTGAAGTCTATGCGTGGATTGTGTTGAACATAAAATTTGAGCTGAGAATTTCTGTAAGAACTCTACTGTAAAAATTTGGGAGAAATCGGATCGCTCCTAAAGATATCATCAGGAATGCATCATTCATTCATATTGCAGTTGAGTCACTAAATATGCGCATATTTTGCTGAACATCGAACTTGAGTGTAGGACTTGTGTAACAAGTTTCCTGTTAAAATTTAGGAAATATCAAGATGACTTCTAATAATATCACCTGGAATCTGAATATGGACAATGTCGACCAAAGTAATACATATATGTCTCTTTTACAGGCAACACAATAAACAATAATATTTACTAAATGCATTGTGTGACTATATAATGAGTATGTGCAGTGATCATTTGCTGTTACACAAAGCTACTTACTAATTAGGAATGTAAACTTGTTTCAGTTTACTCTCAGCTTCAGCAGCTTTTATTCTTTTCTGAAAAACAGAAAACAAAGCACATTTATAAACTAGTTAATATTATCATATTATTAATTAATTAATTAATTAATGATCTGGAAATTATCTTTTAAAGATTGTGTCATGCAACCAAACATGAAAAGAAGAGAAACGACTTCTGATTGCGAATTATGTCACTTATTGAGCTAGTGAGTCTTCACATTATTATTTCTGTCAATATTGCTGTTTGTTATAGTTGGCGAAGTTGGTGGTTATTATAGGTTGACAGCATGGATTAATTTCGCATTCAGAAAGCTAAAGGAGGGTGGACCATTTAAAGCAACCTTAAATATGACATAAGCCACATTATGTGATAAGATTAAAAAATAACGGGTACAGTAAACAAACTAACCACTAAATGCTACAAATATGTAAATAGAAATCTTGCAATTACATTATTTAAGAAACATGACATTATTTAAGCAATGCTCAAAAGCGAAAACCTTATTTCAGGGTTACCTGTCTAAAGGTTCTAATTTGAAATAATCTAATACAAAATTACTTGTAAACAGCCATCTTTCTTTGCAAGCCTACTAATGGGTCGTTTAACGTTGCCATTTCACGTATCTGTGAACTAATTTAAATCTAATCTAGTCAATACTACCAATATTATTAGCAGTCTGGATGCAAATCTATGTAATGCTCCTACCTGTTGAACATATCTGTCAGTCGTTTTCCACATATAGTAGTACTCAACAATACTTTTTAATGATTTCCAGGGAAGCTAAAAGAAGAAAAAAATTCTTATTAATAGAACGTTTTGGATGTAGAGGAATAACCATGTAACTCTCTATTACTTAAAAATTAACGTATACATTTAGAGGTGGTAGTGTGCTCAATTGTTGTCCACTATTCTCATATCAGCGGTTTAATTCTCAATGTTAGTCAAAAATAAAACACATCTATTAATCAATTTAAATTAAAAGAATTCCATCGACATGTTCCACTGACAGTTATTGGCCGTGTAATCAATTCTTAAAATGAAAATGCAATGGTTTCAACGGTTGTTATTGGGCAAGACATTCGGATTGTGAATATACTTTCAGGCAAAATCACATTTGGCACTCTATAGTGTATTTGGCAAATACATCTATACTCACAAAATCTTGTCTAATATCATTGAAGTCTTTGCCATATTTATCAAGAGCTTCTTCAAAAAGATTAGCCTCTGATGCAGACCATTCCTCCATTTCGTCACGACATAGGACTGGACCACCTTCAGGGACTAGACTGGACACAGCATTTGCTATATTGTACTTATGTGTATGTAACGTGTTCATTGCATGAAACTGAAAAATAATCAAAACAAATGTTTACAGTGAGGTGACAGTTTTGTGGACAGCCACATTCGGAAGGTATAAATATGTGACCTGTGCTGGGATTTCTAGGCACAAGTCGCTGACTACTGTTTTACGCTACGGATCAAAATACATGAAAA
>JAULBR010137854.1:0-18129 GCA_032355825.1 Melanodrymia aurantiaca
TATCTACAACATTACTTGTGTACGTACAGTGCACGCGTTATAGCTTAACTATCACGAATCATGGGTCCTCAATGGTATACTTATATATATACCGTAATATGACAAAATGATACTACAATATACACTTATATAAAACATTCAGACAAGCACATCATTCAGTTTCTGAAGGTCTAGGTCAAATATAATTTCTTCTCCGTACCTAAACGCAATTCCCTGCTGTAATTGATTTTCTACGTGGACATCCCTTGTGTTGTCATGGTAACTGTTTTCATCTTCATTGTTTCTAACGTCTGGACTGTGTTCTGTTTGTCTGCTGCCATTTCTGAACCTTTCCGAATTTGGTTCGAATCTAAAAGAAACCCGCTTCGTCCTACCGCGAGTCTCTCTTTGGTCTGACGTCACTTCCTGTTGTTTGCATCCGGGATAGTAATAACTGTAATTAGAAAGAGTTGTGACGTCAGCTATGTTGGCAGAGAGGTGAACGTAGTCCGAGGACTGACGACGTGGTAGTTGTTGTTGTTCAACATTGTTGTTATGAGCACGCAGTTCCTTCACATTGTCGTCGCATTGCAATTTGCTTTCTGCAAGACAAAAATATCCATGTATTTTTTACTGTCTAGATTTTGGTTTCCAAATTGTTTGAGGATTTATTTTTCGCATGTCATATCCAAATTAAATTTGGTCTATTTTAGAACAGAATAAATTTAAATGTCAGATACATGAGTATATAGCAGCGTTAACACTTACAGAACTTAAAACATTTTAGCTAAAATCCTTTTGGTTGTAATTGACGTACGTTGTTCATATAGGCCTACATGTAATATCAATTTCAAGACGTGTTAGCAAAAACATTAAAATTCCCATTTCCATTTGACAATCGAATCATTACGACCAATGCCACCAGTAGAGCAGAATATGCTCACTATTTGCGAATACCTGGTATCATCATTGCTTCCGCTGTGATACGTGTAGACATGCGCAGAGATACACACTTGGCCGTGTCAGTGTTTCCTTCTTTATATTCTAGATAATGAGTAATAGACAGAATACCCAACCCGTCACTTGGAAAGTTTGTTTAACTTGCATTGAAGTTGTCAATTCACTCGTCTATATGATAAACTGTATCGCCTCGGTTCGTGGCTTGTTGAATATTCTCTAAACACTCAGTGAGCTACAAGAAATGCGGTTTATAATGGAACAGTTGACATCCTACAATACTGAAAATGTATTGTGGTAAATGTTTGAACTGCAATAATTAAAACTTCATTAACAACACACTCATTACGAACCTAATTCAGATGACGTTTCCTCATTGCACGCTTCATCGTCACTTCCGCCCTTGCCGCTATCATTTCCGCTTAAACCGGAAAAGTTGCTATCAGCTGATCGTTTCCGAATCTATTGTTTTTTAAACAGAACCAACCAAAGTTGCATTATTCAATTACATTGTACAGATCTGAAAAAAGCTTCAAATAAACTAGTAAATTACAATGTACAATTATTACACAATGTGTGTTAATAGTTATTCCATTCTTCTACAGTCTTCAACAATAATATTTTCTTTTACATGTTCATAAAATTAATGTTCGAAATGTAGCACAGCTATAAATACATAAATAGAAACACTAATACGGGATGTACTTTGTTTTAATTCTAGAAAATAATTCATTGTTGATTATAAACAGTAACATAAATATAATATATGACGATACCATCACAACTAGCTGAAGTCTGTTGGGGGTTTTTTCAATACTTTTTGCATTTTGCATTGTAGTTACACGAATTTCGAATTAGTAAACCGTACTTATAACGTATAACGGTATCGTGTTAAACTACCATTATTTCAATTACGGATTGATAATATTTCTACAATGCAATGAAACATCAAAAATCAAATTATCTTTTCTTTGCTCGATTCATTCATTAATGTTGAATATCCGATTTGCGTGACAGAAGACAATGTAACTGACAGCGCATCATTCAGTAACTAAAACATTCGTTTGACAAATGTGTCATCTGATAGGAGGGGAATTAGGACTAATTCAGATCAATACCCAGTTACAAGACACACTAATCCCACTGTTTGCTTTATCGTTTGGTTTTACCTTACTACCAACAGAGGTCAAGCGTAACACTATTAAAACTATCACCGCCAAATGTGCTCATACCGGCCTCCGTGGTGCAGTGGTTAACGCATCCGACTTAAGACTGGTAAGTACTGGGTTCGAAACCCATTCGGGACATATAGGAGTTTTAATTGAAACTAGAAAATTCGCGAAAGCGGTCAAAGTATGGCATTTAATCAGTTATAGTCCGTGTCAATCATGTGCCATATCCTGAAACAGACTCTGAATGTCTACCTTAAAACTTGTTTACGTGTTTTCTCCACGGCCCAGATCAATTGTTTATTAGGAGTAGTTTCAAGGTATCATGTCTTGTACGGACACGCCCAGTCACAATTTGGTGTAACCGTAAGGTCACTGGGTTTCAAACCTCATCCTCCCACTATCGAAACACTCAGTGCCAGTCAAACAATAAAGATATCTTTTCGACTCTGCCTTTTGGGTAGATACGTTTTGGTTAAGCTGTGGGTCTTGGTCTTTAGATTTTGATTTTTTATAATACAAAAGCATGACATTTTATTGCATTGCTCGTTGTGTTTCATGAAATTCAGATAGCCTGAAAATCGCCAGCTGTCGTGACAGTGGAGGTGTTAATAACACTTCAGTAAACTGTGTTACGCCTCAAGTTACGCAACTGACCAAGTGGTGTAGGTAAAGGAGTGGTATTGACAGGTCAAGCGCTCTGACCCTGTCATCGGTATTGTTAGGTTAACACCTGTGCATTGTGACCACTGGACGGACGAACGGACGACGCAATGGAGTGCGCTCAATCTCGTGGAAGTGTTAGAACATTCTCAGTAATCTACAACACTAGTGTCACGTGCTGTACATGCAGTGTTAGCTAATACATACTATATCGCACACCACCATAAACATACGAGTTCTTTGCTTTCTACCACTATCAAAGAGAAAATCCAAAAACCACCAACAACATAGAAGACAGAATTGCGATAAACAAAAATTGAACTTTTCATGATAGTTTAAATATTAATTCATAATCCAATTGATGCTGTTGATTATTGTAAACATGTCATATTATAATAGTAAGTAAGTTTTCACCACCATTGCATGCTAGTCGAAATAATTACGATTAACTTTTTATAGAGCAAATCCAAACACTAACATTGTTTCTGTATACATACAACATTGTATCTTTAGAAAAATGAACAACAAATAAAATGATATATTGATGCAATAGTGGGATGCACTGCTTAATTGATGAAAACAACGATGCTACTATGATGCTATTAGTATTACTACACCTTGTAAATTACTCCTTATAAGGTAGTATTACTCACAGTCTTTAATGTTTAAATGTGTTAACACTTTTCACCAGTAACCCACAACCAAAGGCTAGCACACTCATTCCACATTAGCACAAACACTAACAAAAATACGAACCTTAGCAGTCGGTACTGTGTATGTAACCATACACTAACCGCCACGTAATTATGACTATTGCATTAAACCAGTAATATCAACCCCAAACGACTGACATCTACCAATACAACCACCATCACCATTACCACCAAGAATAGAAGCATTATGCATACTATCAGAATACAAGTACCATCCATTCAGATTGACATAAACACACGTAACACACCACTACAAACGAAATATATCACAGGAAGCAGAAACACGCCACCATATATATAGTTGCAACTAAAGATATCAAAGGTACGTACGTGTGGCTTGGATGACTTAGTTGAAGCGGTGCCAGAGTCTACGGCTATCCCTGGAAGAAAATTCCACCCATGTGAGACATGGCTGGGTTTCTTCTTGCCAGAAAGGCTACCTTTACCTTTAATTGACCCACTAGATATGCTTTCTGCGTCTAGTACCACAATGCCACCCGGTTTATCTCCATCATTCAGTTGGTCTGTGTTCACCTGTATATTAATATGACCCCTCTTCGTACTCCATTCTCTGTCAGACTTTCTAATGAAGATAATCGTCAGGATTACACCGATTGCTACCACGCCAGTTACACTGCCCATGATCAAAGCAATGGTGGTGTTCTCTTTAACCTGCTGGCGCTGTGACAAAACTGTTTGGTTATCTGATAATATACTAATTTCCAGTGTCGCGTTCGTCCATTTGAAGGGCACACCTTGATCCCTGACCATGATGAACAATGGGTATACCCCTCTATGGGATGCGTCTAGATGATGTTTTAAGTAAACAATGCCTGACTCCCTGTGCAAATGGAACAGTTCGTGGTCAGAATCTGGTGTAAGGTAGTACTGTAAATGTCCATTTGGTCCTGTATCGTTATCAACTGCAAGTACAGGAAATATAGCTGTTCCCGGTTCGGTATCATCAGCAATTGTAACTGTACAGTTGTCTGCGTTTGGTGTTAAAATAATCGGAGAGTTATCATTTACATCGACAACATTGACAACAATGGCGGTCGTGCTTGAAAGTGGAGGACGACCTTTATCTGTTGCTGCAATAGAGAAGGTGTATTGACTTCTAGCCTCTCTGTCCAGCAGACTGTTTGTCATCAAATCGCCTTCAGAGGTAATCACAAATGGAAAATTTTCAAATTCCTCGAAAGGAAGTTCAATGTTGAGGACTAATTCCTTGTTGATACCTTCATCCAAATCGAGAGGAAAGATCGTTCCAAGATGAACTCCTGTCGGAAGGTTTTCTTCTATTGCAAAGACATAATGATCTTGAGAAAATGTAGGTGTGAAATCGTTAACGTCCTGAATCTTGATAATAACCGTCACGGTGACGCTGTTTGGTTTACTCCCTCCATCTGATGCTACGACTACAAAGCTAACATGAGGAGACTCTTCTCTGTCAAACGACTTCTCCGTCATTATTTTACCAGATTTAGAAATAGACACACCTAATTTCTTACTGTTTGGTATATGATAACTAATATCGCCATTGCTTCCAGTATCCGGATCGGTAGCTGTTAGTTGCAACACAAGATGGTCAACCGGATTGTTTTCAATTAATTGTAGTTCGTATGCATATTGTGAGAATTGCGGGATGTTGTCGTTTTCGTCTTCAACCTGGACAGTAAAGTGCTTCATGCTTGTTAAAGTTGGACTGCCGGCGTCCTCGCATATAACTGTGACATTGTACCAACTCCGCTCCTCTCGATCCAGACTTCTTCCAATAGTAACCTTATAATCGTTCACGTCGAGAGCATGGATTTCAAACATATCGTTATCTACAAAACACTTAACGAGTCCATTCCTACCGGAATCGGGATCCACTGCTGATACATGGGCAACAACTGTACCCACATCAGCCAACTCTGACACCTTGCCCTTAGACAGAACATTCAAATTAATGTTTGGTGCACTGTTAATGGTGTCCAGGACCTTGATTTGTACTTCAGTCTGTGCAACAAATGGAGGAAGGCCTCCGTCCACGCATTCTACTACGAATTTAATAGTTTTACCTTGAATTTGAGCGAGAGGCGAAATCACCGTTAGCACGCCAGTGGAGCTGTTAATAGCAAAATATTGTCTGAACTCCCCTGCCTGTAACGCACTGAATCTGTAGGTGGGTTCCCAGAAGTCTGGACTGTCCTTGTCGGTTGCCGCCACGTGTAAGACAGCGCTGCCAGGTGGAGTCACCTCCTTGATGCTAGTGGTGTAAACAGATTGTGTAAACTCCGGGGCGTTGTCATTGACGTCCAAAATAGTCAGGTTTAGCATCAACAAACTGGACTTCCTTGGGATTCCGCCATCTTTGGCTATCACATACACTCTGTAAAAATCTCTGAATTCTCTATCCAATGGCTCAAGCACTATTAAATTAACCATGCTTCCCCCATCTAGGTTCTTTCTTATGTTAATATCAAACACTCCTTCTCCCCTAATGATGTCATACGTTTCTAACGAATTTTTACCAACATCTTTGTCAACTGCGCCTTGTATCGCAAACGTGCTGTTGACAGAAACAGATTCTGATATCTTCAAGATAATAGATTTTGATGGAAACACTGGTGCATTGTCGTTGATATCTATCACATCAACGGTGACTTTTACTTTTTGAAATAACTGCTGATGTGTAGATTGTATAGCGACTTCTAGGTCTAGTTGGCACTTTGGGAAGAAGCCACACAGCTCTTCCCGATCCAAAACCTCCGCCGTGACCAGTTTCCCTGTGCTGGCGCCAATAGAGAAGAGACCAGTGTGAGGGTAACCCTGAGGAAGGAAGCTATACGTCAGGCGTGTGTCTTTATCCAGCGTGTCGTTACCATGGAGATATGAAATCAGACCAACACTAGTGTTTTGTGGCATTTCCTCTTTTACAGAAAGCGATATAGTGCGACTTTCTGTGACTTTATTATGCAGAACAAGACTGCAAAGTGCAAATGCACTGTACATTTGTATTGTGTGTTGCACGTGCATTTTTGTGGCAATCCTAGAGAGCACTTACAAAGTCTAATAATGTGTGGACCGTGTCGGTGTTTCACTTAACTTCTTAGATAGCTGAACTCATGTGATAGTGAATATACAGACGTGTAGTCTTCAGGGGTTGAGTTGTTTCAATCTGTGAATGCATATTGCTTTACCTAAAATAAAAATAAAACACTTTTATATCCAAACATATAATCTTGAAAATGAATACAAATGCATACAATCTAAACTACAAAACAGTGACATGGTAAAATGCGAATTTCTGCACAAGACAGATCTTGCGACAAAGTGAAGATTACGACATACTCACGAATCACAGCCAAAACAGTAATGATAACAGGTGTTGGCGAAAGTTGAGCACAGTTAGATACAATTGCAATAGCATTACCGCTATTGCTCGTTCTTTTATCATGCAGCGATATAATTTTATACTAAATATATTCTAGATACAGCAACTGTGCTTATAACAACATAAGATCCTTAACCCGGGAATTACTGTTCCGCTCCTTTACCAGAATGTTGATTGGATGCAGGACCCATCCATTTCTTTTCAAAGGCTAGAAACTATTCCTCAAGCAACATTTTCTCATAAGCAAGACTGAACATCACCGGAATATAAAATGCTATATTTGCTTCTATTACGATGTTTAAATAGGTTGTCCTTTAATGTTATGTTTACTCTAAGTTTCGTCCACACATAAGTTTTTAAAGTGTTTAGACCGAAGAATCGATCTCTTACTTTTGGAAACTTAGTCCACAGCACTTACTAAATACTTTAAATGAGAAAAAAGCGCTTCGCGGTTGTCGACATATTGGACGACTAATAAATAATCGATTCTATTTAACTTCCTGTCTGTTGTATAGCTATTAATATGTTTGTTTAAAGTGAAACAGGTTCATGTCCTTGTATTGTACATTGTAGAATGTGCTTCTTAATGAGTGCTGTAGATGTCAGCAAGACAATTCCCTGCATGTACACTTGACCGGGTAAACAGGTGCACACAGCAAGACCTGTATTTCAATACTAACTCAAAATGCAGGTAAAACGTCCATTCACCATTTGACATCAGTATTTGAGTTTAATTGATGAAATATATCAGAGATCTGTTTACTTCTCCGAGAGGTGCCACTTAAGCCTGTAGACGACGGTGTTGACACAGCCACTAAGAGTGAATTCAAGTCAATTTCACACATGTTTAGGGAACTGCAGTGAGCAGGTGAGCGATCTTAACACGGGTGCAGTGTACACAGAGGATAATGGACGGCTCGAAACACCCGTGTAAGCAGTGAATGGCTTTATTTGCAGTGATCTGGCGCTCTCTGTAGCTCTGTGTAGCATTCACTCGAGTGCTGGTGTCTGAAAGAGATCTAAATCGGCATGGATGTTTCTCTTCTCCTGATGACAGGTGTCACTCAAAAGTGGTGCGCCAGGTTTGGGAGGAAATTGAAAAGAAAAGCTATATGGACTACCATTATGTGTAAGTAGTAGCAGGCTCGAATTAAGGAATTGTAGCCGATATTCCAATCAATGCTTTCAAGTAATATTCATAACATTATACAAAACTATGAATTCACCTTTAAAAAGTCAGAAACTAAAACAAATTTGAGATCCCTTAAACCTGAGAAAAACTATGCTGAATTTTACTACAAACACTATTGTAATATAGTCGACGGATCGACCCTCCTCAGTGGACTCGTTGTGTTATTTCCAGTTCCAGCCAATGATCCGCGACTGGTCCATAAAATGCCGTGGTATGTGCTATCCTGTCTTTGGGAAAGTACACATAAAAAAAAACCCTTGCTGTTATTCGGTAATAGTAGCATATGTGTCGGAAGCGGGTTTCCTCTGTGATCAAGTGTAGATGTAACCGTACCTTTGACATCCAACAACAGCTGATTAATGATCAATGTGTTCCAGTGGTGTCGTTAAACAAACAATTAAACTTTATTATAACTATGTGGTTTCAGGCCCCTCAGTCACCTCAATGTATCCACAACATTAATATCCGAGTTCTGTGATTAATGTATCGGAGATAATGACATTGTTGTAACATACATGTAGTATGAATATGTGCAAGTACTTGGCACCAAACATTTCCGTCCTACTGCATCCATATACAATAGCAGTGACCTTAGAAGTGGTCTAACTATTTAACTGTGTGTTTTGGCGATCTATTCGTACGACAAAGACCGAGAAATTTTATGTAATATAATGACATTTTGTAATTTCTGTTGATATTTATAATCATATAACGAATGTATACAATTATGTAGATAAACAACGACAGTGTTTTGTTTCCTGTGTATAATTATACACCTGAATTTGCTTATAACTCGCTTCACAACACTGTCTCGGGTTCGCGCTTTTCGCGCCCATGTGATGAGTGATTGTTTTTAAAGTCTACTGATAACACAATGATCTGCGGAGAGCCTACGTGTCCGTCAACCAGCAGCTGAATGCCGTCGTGCCGCACGCTGCTGATCCGCCGACAGGTGCGAAGCCTGGCAAGTGATTGAAAACAGATTACGTTTTATCCCGAGTGAAGATGGTGTAAACAGCGCGTATTAGACAACACAACAAGGCAGTGTTGCTAGTAAAGCCTCGTGTAGCTCTCAACCAACACGAACTCGGCCTACACCCACCCTTAAAGCGTCGTTAATACGCTCCCCCGCTGAATGACGAGTGCAAACCAGGGTGGGTCGTTACTCGGACTTCAACCAGGACTTCAACCAACATATAGAGAACAGGATCACAGACACACAGAAAACACGAGCGCACACCGCTTCTTTTGCAGGAATCATCTGTGAACTTAGTATTTGTTTGGTGGAACTCCGTGTATGTTTAGAGGAAGACAGACAGAGTACGCTGATCTCAAATAATGCACATTAATTCAATTACCGGTATACATTAATATTATTCATTACGTGTTATTATTTAACTTTGGCGTTCCATTAACAAAATCTACTGTAAAATCCAGGTGTTGTTTTTTTTATTATATAGCATAATAGTGTTTTGTCCATTCACAAGTCGGGTTTCTTACGTATACCGTGCCTCTAAGTATACTTTTTATTGTATGCTGTCTCTGAGTATGTCTGTTTACTTTATAAAGTGTGTTTCTAAATATAATGTATTTACATGAGTACAATTCACATAGTCTCTAAATGTATAAGTGTTCTGTGTATAAAACGTAAACAAAATTAGGACAGTTTATTAAAGTCTCACTACATATATATACAATAAAATACATTTTAAAATGTTTGTATCAAAGAATATAAACGCCACTCCTTATGGAGTTATAAGAGACTATTAAAATCAAAGCATTAAACATCAAGCATTACGTTTTAGTGTTATGTTTTGGAAAATGCGATGTAATGTTTATTACATTCTACTGATTATATTGATCCTCGGAATATTGTTACAATACGATTTGAGATCGTTTAGATATTATTATTTCAAGCTGTGCATTTTTCCAAATTATACTGTATCTGTGATATACAACTTTGCTAGGTTGAAATACACTTGAAGTGTAAAACGTATTGTGTATCAACACAGCAATGCCCGTCAAGAACAGCAAAAAAGCACTTCACAGCAGATCAATTCAATCCAAGCATTGGCATTTCACCAGAAGCTGTCTTATTCGGGAGAAACTGGTATGTTACTGATTTTCCAATCCCCTGTCTTTCTATCACACACTGGATATATCCATTACCTTATTTATGACAATAAAAGTGGAATTAGTTGCTGATAGCCTCTCATCACATCGTGTCTTTCCTTTGTAAAGAGTTCCAGAAGAGGAGATCACCCTGTCATAGTGATAAGGGAATTGGTTGGCCCTGCAAACAAATGGCTAACCGATGACCTCTCAGTGAACGAGTGTGGAGAAGAAATGACGGTCCTCAACTAGAGGTAATCCCCAGAATCGGGTATGAGTATTTCCTCTGTCAACAATACTAATCTGCCAGCTTTGGTGGACGCTTGTCCGCCATAACACGTTCATCTGCAGAAGCTAATGAAAAAAACTAAGCCTTTGCTATCAGATCAGATTTGATGAGAAGATAGCGCCAGGATTTATAACAACTATCGGAGTGTTTTAACTGTGTTAGACCCTTTATTTACTAGAAAGAACGGAGATAGTTAAATCTGTTATTAACTTTAATTGAGGGTATAGAATTTGTATTGAGATATCCATGGGCGGGGGAGAGATCAACACTAGTACAACAGTATAGGTTCTTTTCAATTATAGATGATGACATACTGACTTCGTATTAAAAATAAGAGGATATTTCAAATTATTTTAGGGTAAATCTATTATAAAAGGTATAGATTTCAAATAGGCCTATTATTAATGAAACAATTAAACACTACCCTACACGAACTGCAAGCATTGAGTATAAATTTGAAGAATCGTATACCGATATTTCTGTTTGAGTGTACTGTAAATATGTATATTTGCTTTAAATTGTTACCATACAAAAATATGACATATTTGCATTCATACATATATCGATTCTTTTGTTATATTTCAAACTGACTTGTATGTGTATATCATGTATATTTACTAGCTTACAGCACTTAATCGTTCAATAACCAATATTGTCTGGTTTTGCTATTTTGGTTTCTTCTAATTTCTCAAACTAACCTAAGTTCGTTCATATACCTTCCATCACATCACTCACATCAAAGCTGAGTGGAAATTCTGTTTATATATACATGTACTTGTATGTGTAGAGTATGCTATATCTTGCTTGGATTAATTGCTGTCTAGTTTCTGTTCAGGAGGTAATGCTACCCGATTGATATTTATATCCATTTAATCCTTTAACGGCTGCTATAATATAGGACTAGAACATTTCACGAAGTAATGATCGCGATCTGAGTTGTTACAAGGGAAAAGCAAACTACACCCCCACTGTGAACGAAACAGGAAAAGCCGAAGCGATGACAGATGAGGGGAACCGTTCCAGAGACAGGAGGTCTGGTTACTGGAAGAAGGTGTGCGGACTCCAAGAGAGGTATTTGCTCGTCCAACCTGACACGGTTCATGCAGTGACGGAGCACAAGGGTCAGGACAGAATATTGCAAGACTGAATTCTTAACGACATAAACATCTTTGTACAGTATGGAACGGCTGTAGTGTGAAACCCGCCACCAAGACAGCAGTTTCGTCTCCGTGTGATTTTCTTAAACCATTACAAAACAAAACTGTGAAATCACGAAACAACTTGAACTGATTAAAGGCGTTCTCTCGAGTTTTAAAACGACTGCCACCGTATGTGCGCTTCTAATACCAGTTGCAATATGTTTCAGGCTAATACAGCATTGTTTTATTATTAAACTTTACATTTACTTTGGCAGCCTGGAGGATCTACAGCGCACAGCAGCATTCACTAGGAAAACTGGTCTATTCATTTAGAGTGATCGAAAAGAAGAAGAAGATTCCTTACAATATCAATTGATGCATATGCATTTCTGCATGGTCATCCACATATAGTAGCTTATGTATATTTGTGTGTAAACTAATTTGTATAATACTAAATTATTGTAAGCAAAAATCAAATGTCCATATTAAACCACTACAAACACATTGAATATAAAATATTATTGATTTTGTAAGCAATAAAATTTTAATATTAATATCAATTTGAACAATATGCTCTAATAGCCAGAAAAAATGTTACAAAGATCGTTAAGTGCGCTTGTATATGGTGGCATCCGTCTTAACACACAAATAAAATATAGCCTTTTACTTTCTATAGACATTAAACACTGAGAAAGAGAGAGAAAAAAAGCATGAATTAATCTGTTTGGCTCCGTAGTGTTTTTGAAAGCTGTATCCAGCCAGCAGGTGTGGTGGTATGGTGTGGTGCTATCGTGACGGGAATGCCCTTTGCTCCATGTTGGCTTTTAAAGTTATTGTTAAGCTGCCATACATAGTTGCAAAGGCCATGTCCGCCAACGTTGTTTAGTAACATTCTAGGCATGAAGGCATTAAAGATAAAACATACTAGTATGTTATTCTTCTCCAAACACTGACCACTGGATTGATTAAAACAAACCTTGTTTGTATTGAATTACATAGGCCTACAAAAAACTAAGGACTTATGGTCATCTAGTCTTCTAATATAATTATTTTACTTGTAATGTATATATATTTAAAAATACTTTGTCGATAAACAATCTCCTTTTTAGATATTTTTAGAACAAAATATTTCTTTATTGTAATACTGACTTCTTGACTATGTATAAATATGCATTGTTGATTTGTAGATGTATTGGTGATCGTAAGATTAAGAATTGATAATTTTATATTCTATATTTTAAAGTGCATGGGATCCAGTTAGATTGCACCACGGCCAATACGTAGTGCTGCGATATATTCCAAGAAAAACGCCAAAATATGTCTAGCGAGGGGGTCCAAAAAACAATGTTGTGTAAATTATGCATATTGACTGCCTGACCATGACAGACGTGCTTGAACCTTAGTCGGATATAAGCACGTAAATACGTTATAACTAACTACTATCCATTGCATGCTGTTGTTTACTATGTACTACCACAGTTTTTACTGAAGACAGAACAGAACCAATAAACAGTCGGTGACTCGTTCCAGACAACGGCGGTTGCGCATGCATAATGATCAGAAATCATTACCGTGATACAGATGATGGCTTTCATCACGTGCCTACTTCCACCTGACTATACTGACAGACAGACAAGTACCGTGTGACATGTTTCCGGTAATTTAGCCACTTGCTGTGTCAGTATGTCAGTCCGTCTATTGTTCGTCTGTCACTCAGACAATGTCTTGTCACAAGCGCCATGTAAAATTAAGATTTCATACCAGAGATCTGATTCCGTCGTTTTGATGGGCAACTAATCCATTACATTCTGTCTAATGTATTCTCTAATGAGTATTCCGAGATCTTGTGGCCAACATAATTTGTATTGATATCAAATTTTTGCCATATAACTAATTACTTATAAGCATGTAAATCACCAATGCTACACGGTAATTTTGGTCTTATAATCATAGAAACATAGCTAGTTCCTTGCGAGGAAACATCATGTATTTAGAGAATTAAAAAACGTGCATACCAGTATATGGAGGAATTTTGTTTTGGATAATGAGCTTTGATTCATAAGATAGTAAAAAACTTTGCGTTCGATTATTGCTGATATTATTATTATTATTATTATATATTTGTTTAACGACACCCCAGCACGAAAAAAAAAGACATCGGCTATTGTGTGTCAAAATATGGTGTGATTATTGCTGATGTAATATCAGTATTTTTGTTTTAATTCATGCAGGTAAATGTGATTGTATGCTAAAATGGCGTGCCACGTATTACTATTAGTACTCTTCTGTGTAAACAAACGCTTTTACAACCGACAATATGCATCTTAGTTCTTAACATCATATTTAAACAATTTCCAAGTCATAAAATATCAATTATTTAAACATTGGGACAATCAAACATTGTTCTACAAATTAGACCACTGTCACTAATTAAATTATCCAAGATATTGCCAACATAGACGATTGTACTATTACATACATTTGAATGCAGTGCTTTTTACCTGTAGCTTACTTTTTAAATAAATTGGTGCATGAAAATGATAAAAGTGACCTTGTATGTCTTTTGTCTCATTGCAGATAATCATAACCGAACGTACATGTGACACTTACAACTAATAACATCTCCATAGTATATAAATTATCTTTACCTTATTTTAATCTGTCTACTTGTTTCCTCTCTGCTGTTGCTGTTCTCTGTCTGGTGTTATAATCAGAAACATTTGTAGCTATTACACACACACATATACAAGAATACTATTTCTAGATTTGGAAGGTAAAATCTGAAATAGCTCCTCGCACCTTTCTGACAATCTCAGTCCATAGCTAACCCTGACATTGTCGCCAAACACTTGAATGCCGTTGCTATCTGTAGAGATTCTTTGAATGTGGGCGACTTGCAGGAATGCCACGTTACTGCTTGCATGAATGTCCGAGATGCGTGTGTTACGACGACGATAATCTCCACTCACACTTACGCCGTGGACATTGTCACTTAAACCCTTCTTGACAGGAAATACACCTAATCGCCGCACACCGAGCACCACTAGGACTAATCTGTGAGAAAACAAACCTCCTACAATGGACTCTTTTGTGCAAGTGTGCTGTGCGTTTGTTCAAGCTAATTGTTTTTAAATTGAACGTAAACATCTGAAAACATACTGGGACAAGACAACAAAGTTTCACGTTTTTAACGTGCCGCATGTTCGTGAACAAACCCCCACAAACCGTGTGCATCGTGGAGTTTGTGCAATATGTCACAAGACGCCGCTATCAAGTTCAAACACATCAGCATCGTCTTAATGTAGTGTCAACCATTGATTTGTTTACAACACAAGTATTAATGAGGACTTAGACCGATTGTGCATAGATACGTATTTGGCCATGTCAATGTTTTGTCGCTCAGATCGATCACCTCTGAACTGCTGACACTCATGAATGGTCTGTTTTAAGGAACGCTGGGAACTGTAGATTCAGCCATGTTTGAGCCTTATTACGCAAGTTAAACTTTTACCCTTAACTACACATAACCCCGACGTCGTTTAGCGCAAGACCGCCCCTCATAGGAGCACGAGTTCGAATGATCGATCCTCCTCGATGGACGCGATGGCTTGTTTCCCGTTCGCACCAGGTATATAAAGACCGTGGGAAATTGCACATTACACTTGTCGTCTGGGGTACAGCCTCGGCATTGGGTCAAAGACCTTTGATGGCCGACCGTGCCCAGAGCGGGGTTGTCTAAACCGCCAGTGGAGAAGATACATAAAACTAATGCAGTCAGTCAGTCAGTCAGTCAGTTAGTCTGCACATAATTATAAGTCTTTGTTGCTAATCGATAAGAGTGGCCTATAGATGTAACGGTAGCTGGGGGTTTTTCTGAGACCATGTGTTGACATAACTGTGTATTGGACATTGAATACTGCAATAGCCGATGATTACTACTCAATGTCCTCCAGTGCATGATGGTCAAACTTTACCTTAACTACATGTGGAGCAAGTTCTTGTGCACGAGCGTAGTATTCATATTCATATTCCCAAGCACCACCAAACAAGGTTTTAAACATACATATTAATATACAACTCGGCTATTGTTTTGATAAACATGTTTAATGTTTTTAATCCATATTTTTAAATTAGTACATTTCGTACATGTATTATTATTTAATATACAAACATTGTCATCTTGTTTTATACAATTGTACATATCTTCAAAGAAATGGCACGCCATTCAGGATGAATTGAAGTCGGATTTATGTTTCACACGTTTAGCTGATGATTTCCGATTCTCTACCAGATAGTGTTAGTGTCGTATATCTAACAGAGTTTGATTGTCCTGGAAGTGAGTACAGCGGTCACACGATACGCACGGCCTATAGATGTGTACCAATACTGTCCCGACTCACAGATAACCCCCTCCAGTGTGCTGGTATAATTACCCCTCTTATTGACTTACTTATCTCGCACTATTACCTTTCCTCTCAGTAGCTTGATGGTCGGTAGTGAGGATACCGATAATCGTAATTGGTTTCATAAGTTCTTATCTGCATCCATCCACTCTCTGTTGTCATGTTTGTCGCCCCTGTGTAAAGAACATCTTGAACGTCAAAGCCCACCGGTCGCTACTTCTGTGCCCCACGCTGCGTGACAGACAGGCTGTTGGTGAACCTTTCTCTCCGGGGGTGAACAAGCTGTGGGGAGGGGGTGCTTCGGTACTCACTACACCCGTCCGTTTGGATCAATGATCTGCCCAGATAATTATGGACACAACATATTCCACTTTAAAATGTTTATGGTCACTACTATTATGCTTGCATATAAGGCTTTAATATAGGCACTTGCCTGTTGGCCAATCCCAAAGCAAAACATTATTTGGTAATAAATATTGTTTAAACACAAATATGCTTGCAACTATTGCGTGAATTGTTTCTCAAACTACAGTAAAATGCGTTCGTTATAATTATACATTCGAATAAGTACCATTCTAGAGTAAAATAATCTCGCTATATACAAATACGAATCATGACCAAACTTCAGTGAATGTTCTCGCTATATAAATAAGTACAACATCACAGTACAAAATGCGCTCTCTGTTATATAATAAATACCACAGTATACCACAGTAAAATACTACGTAAATACTAATATAAATACGACACTGGTGTAAGATGTGTGCTTCAACCATTAATTTCTTAGATATCCCCTTACCCCTGTAAAATACATTGTAAGTAGAATCTATGTCCGAAACAATGTATAATACACTCGGGCCTATGTACCTCGGATTCTTAGTGCAAACTAGACTTGCATAAATAACATCGTTTTATGGCGTTTTGACACTGCGACTTGTAGGTAATATAATATTATCATTATTATATGGAGATAAAGTTATTTGTTTCATTCCATAAAGTTCCATGTTTATTATTTAAACCATTTTGTTACAATGTTACCGGACTTGCATTCTTGTCGGAATAGCGTCCCTTCCACACACTTCCGGCGATCAATTATACCCCATACCACGTTTGAGATTCAAACCCAATTATTACAATACTCTGAGAAAAATATATAGATTTTTACACACACACAAAAAAGATGAACATGGGTTATTGTGATTTATACACCATTTTATGCCTTTGTACATAATTATAACAATTCTTAGAAATATTCCATCCACAAATATATTTTAACATTGTTTTCCAAATGAACATGCAATACACCATACCGTACCAAATGATTTAGATAAATCTATAAATTTGCCGTAAATATTTTCTTTTTTATAAAAGCTATTTAACAATTACATGTAACGCTATATGGAGAAGATAATTTTATGATATAATATTATAATATAGTCTTTTATAAACCAAGCTTCAATTTCTCAAATTATAGTTATATATTAATAAGGTTTATCGGTGTCGGTTTCGTTCATTTCTTTGAACAAATTAATTATTTTTGTCTATTTCTATTTCATTTGTAGACTGGTCTTTCTTTTTTCTCGTTTATTTAGTTAATTAGTTTCCTAACTTATTTTTTTTTATTTGATTACATTTCTATTATTTTTTCTTCAGTTAATTTATCATATTTTTGTGTATAGAATTTTACCGCTTTTGTATACTTTTGTATCATTTATTTGTATACTTTTCTGTCCTGGACAGGCGGTCGAGGCAGCTTGGTAGGCGGTCAAGGCAGTTGCACAACGTAACCATGACAGACGTGCTTGAACCTTAATTGATATAAGCACGTAAATAAGTTAGAACTAACTAACTACAATCATGTATTATACCTGACAGCTTAAGTTGTTCAGTGTTTCTTTCTTTTTTTTACTTTATTTGTTATTGTCAAATAACAATTCAATGATCCCGATAATCAAATTAAAATCCAGTGACTAGAGAAAATTAGGGTTAGTGTTAGGGTTAGGGTTAGGGTTAGGGTTAGGGTTAGGGTTAGCGTTAGGGTTAGGGTTAGGGTTAGCGTTAGGGTTAGGGTTAGGGTTAGGGTTAGGGTTAGGGTTAGGGTTAGGGTTAGGGTTAGGGTTAGGGTTAGGGTTAG